>CM052259.1:5336345-5405300 GCA_028455795.1 Lasioglossum marginatum | reverse complement strand
GGTAGGTTTAGTGTTAACGTCCTAGTATGTAGCCTAATATATATTTGGAGATTCCACTTCTTTCTTCTGGCAGGTTATTTGAATATTTCACAAAGCAGGTGCGTCACATTCTATAAATTATTTGAATAGTGTCGGCGGGCAGTTAAACAGATGACGGTAACGATCGTATTAATTAACGTTCGTCTATGACAATCACTCGATTTCCGTTCGGTGTTATTGTTTCGCACCACTCTCATCCCGACCTTATTGTAAAACAATTGACGATTTGCCGAGAAATATGATAGACATCATTTGAATCGAAACGAACAGCAGTCCCGGGCCGCTGGGTGTTCGTTAACGCCTGCACGGGCAGCGCGCGGCGTGACGCGTCGCGCGATTAAGCGGAATTACGATGTTAGCATTTTAAGCGTCGAATTAACGACCGCGGCCGGTGTCCGTGTTAAAACCCCATCGACGAAGAAATCTCAAGCGATCGCGGTCGATGCCGAGCGTGTATAGTATATTCTGGTCAGGTGTTCGCATGGCGGCACTCAAAGCTGCATTCCCGACCAATAATTTTGTTTATAGTAAATCGAGCCGGGCCGGGCCGTAGCAGGCAACCCCGGGATATTTTTCCGCAGTCTGCCCTCCCCCCCCTGTCCCCACCCCTGGGGGTATTATCATTCGCGCCGGTCTGTACCCGATAATGGCAGTATTCAGTCGCGTATGATGCGGAGAGATAACCGGCTGATAGCGGCGAGAACGGAAAATGCGGCCGGCGACCGAAATCCGGCTAATGGTTTCACTGAATCAAACCAGAGCCCAGCCGTTTAACGGAGCAAACAGACAGAAAATGGAGCGCAACCGCATATAAAGAGTCGATGATAACGAAATGATATATGACTCGCCGCGAATAACAGAGGAGAGAACCGAAACCGACGGGCTCTCTCGCCCTGCCCTGCTGTTTCTGGCTTGTCCCTCTGCCCCTCTTGCTTCGCCTCTGGCTAGGGGTTATACGGCTCCCTTCTGTGATTGATCGGCTCGGAGATATACCATGGTATATTCACTACGGGATTAAGTGAATGCGCGAACACTTAATAATCCGTATAATATATATCTTTCTATCTTAGGCGGTCGTTCTACGGACGGTGCACGTGTTGTCAGGGTATCTGGATGCCCGCGATAGTTATACCCCCGTGTTACCAATGCCGGGCCCCGTCATTCGTGACTCGGTATCGCGATACCGCTTTAATGACTTTCAGTCCCTGAAGCGGCTCGCCACCGATCGGCTCTCGATCGTTCTCGTATTGTCGAAATTGTTCGTTGGCTCTCGGTGCGTTTCATTGGGTATCGTAGCCGGATTATCAATGAATTATCGGTCCTCTGACGGCACGTTAGTACGCTGACTTTGAGCGAAACACGGGAATCGGAACTAATTTCGAGTTACTAGTCTAGCTTTAATCGGGGCAATACAAACGCGGGATTAATATGAGTAATTAGCTCTATTCTACTGTTCACTTCATTTGAGTGATATCTGAGACTTTCGGACGTTGTTACTAATTGCCCATCGGTATAACAGACCAAACATTTTTTGCAGTTTCTTTTACTAAAAAAATATATTTTGTCAGATATATTAAAACCATTGTGCGGCGACATAAATTCGTTCGGTTGCAAATATAAATATGTTCTCACCGATTTTGATGACCTTGAAATATGTTGTCAATGTCATCGTACTGAGTAGCTTTTTCCTAACATGACCTTGACAATAACTACAAGTTCATTAAAATCGGCGAGGAGGACCAACTTCTAACTAATTATCTAATCAATTCTATTGAGTTTTGTGTAACTGTGTATCGTATAAGTTCACGTAAAATAAAATTTTATTTTGCTGTTTTATTCACACTTCGTTACCTTTGATTCTGTTTGCTAAGGACATCGTCAGTTTATCTGTAAGTCAAATCTCTGTGCATTATAAGACGAGCCGAATTTTCCGAATCACCGATAGCGTATTGAAGATCTCATGATAAAGTGATCGACTCGTTCATTCTTAAATTCTCCTTAGCAGTCCCCATTTCAGCCATTAAGAAGACGACATTGCCAGCACCCGGAGGGAACCAAAAATATGTGTCTCGAACGATGCGTTTACTGAACCGTTGCTCGATTGTCCCTGCAGGTAACGGCGGGATAATTCGATAACAGGTTCGGATAGTTATCGATTCAATTAGCTAAGAGTGCCATAAAAGTCCCGGCCCCTCGAACGTGCGGCTTCCTTTGGACGATTAACGCGTCGAGAGTCCATATATTCTTAAGGAAAACGTTAATTTCGCTCGAGATTAAAGTACCTCCTTCGGGAGGCCGCTTGAAGATTGGTAGACGCGGTTTTATCGTTACCTGCACGAGATCCCGATCGTGTGAAAGGCACACGCTCGTGAATCCTCGAGAACTGCTGGTCGAGTAAGGGAAGTTTGGTTATCGTTGAAGTCGCGCGAAAGCAAACAAGTCAAAGGTGGTCGCTAAGCTATAAAGTATCCGTCGGCTGTACACTTAGGCGGGCCGCAGTAAGTTAATTCCCCGGCGTAACGCGGGCAAAGTGGGCCGTTAACAGTAAATAATACTGCAACTATTACCACCAAACGGCGCTCTTACCGAAGAAATATGGCACTCGTACAAATCGTGCTTAAGAATCCCGAGCTGTGCTACCAAGAGGAACCGAGTCTCCGCGAGACCAACAGACTTCGTCCCCCTCCGACTTGGTCTCCGCAGACGATTCGTATGTAATCCTCATACTTATCGTCGCTTCTTATGCCACCATGGAACCAGAAACCATTTTAAACCGACGTTTCACTTCCTTTTCTTCATTCCACATATTTTCTCTGCTTCCTCTGGATTTGTGATTTTGTGATTTACAATAGCTTTGTAAAATGATTATGATATGAATGTTTTAGATAGAGGTATGTTGCCAAATGCGTGTTAATGCTGCTTCAAATGGTCGGAAGTTTAATATTGGAATTATTCATTTAATCAGGAATATTTCCTTTTCGGAGACTTTTCTCGGTTAATTAGGGTAATTGCAGAAATAATTACTCTGTTTAACCTTCATTCTGCGTATAGGGGTGTAACCACCAGACTAATAAAAACGTATATGAAAAGTTCCCAAATGGAAAAAATCTAAAGTTCTCTCAGGAATGCAATCTGTGACATATTTCACAAAAAAGTCAAAGTTTTTTCTTTACATTTTGCATTGAAGATATGCATGGGTCTAATTACGCCTCAGTACAGGGTTAACCACTTGCCTTATAATATCGTGTCAAACTCGTGATGAAGATTTTGAACAGAGTCTAATAAATATGTTTGTTATTAATCTCTTTTAAACCGAGATGAAATTCTATTTTGGTTTTGTTAATGTATAGTTATTGAAGAACATGTAGGCATACAATAAATATAAATTTTCTCCTTTTTTAGGAAATTACGAACTACAAAGAAAGTTCTAATCACTGAATCTGCAAAATAAATCGTAGGGCAAGGGGTTAACTGTTAAATTAGGTATTTAGGGTTTATCTAACAATAAGTTCCCTCTGCGCCGCACAGTGGGAACATTCGACCAAACTCGATTCAAAATCAAAGAACTTTCGATAGAAATGAGGTAGAGCGATGAAGTTTTTTTAAAATTAAAGCTGAAACTTCGCAGAATATGGGAAAAATAGGGAGATTATGGTACGAACGTTTTTTAACGTCGAGAAAATTCGTTAAACTTGTAGAATTTCAAGAAAATGTGGTTTCTCCGTTACTACGCGCGGAAAATTTTTTTTTAACATGCTATATATCATTTCCCGTAGATTTTTTCATGCTGATTTCAAATCTGGTCTCAAAATTTGTCTACGATTTTTGGTTTTTTCAAAAAACCGATTTTTGTGACAAGAAATTAATGAATTCATTTTTTCGTTGAAATGATTTTATGACACACTAATTTGAAGGTACATACATCGTATTCTAATATATAAAACACAATAAAAATAATAATAAAGTGAAAAAATCTACGGGAAATGATATATAGCATGTTAAAAAAAAATTTTTTCCACGCGTAGTAACGGAGAAACCACATTTTCTTGAAATTCTACAAGTTTAACGAATTTTCTCGACGTTAAAAAACGTTCGTACCATAATCTCCCTATTTTTACCATATTCTGTGAAGTTTCAGCTTCAATTTAAAAAAAATTTCATCGCTCTACCTCATTTCTATCGAAAGTTCTTTGATTTTGAATCGAGTTCCCACTGTGCGCCGCTATCCCTTATACAGTGGCCGCAATTAATATTCGGACGCTCTAAAAAAGACGATAGCTTTTTTAATATGGTACTATACGATTTGAACTTTTTTGGGAAGCTAGAGCAATTAGTTTACTACAGGATGTGAAAAGAAATTTTTTCAATAATTGCAATAGATCGGAATTGTAGAAAAAATACTAAAAGTTGCATTTTACAATTTTTTAAAAATACGTTCTGTGGATCTGTGCGAATTAAACATATTTTAAAAATTTCGTCAAAATCGATCGACGTTGCAATGAGCTACAAACGATTAAAGATGGTAAAAATAGCAGATTTTCACGATTTTCGGCCCCTAACTGCAATAAATCTAAGGATTCTTACATCTTTCAATGCCTGTCGTTTTTCCCGCTTCAACCGATTTCGATGCTCTTTCAGAGTGCATATAATTGACACAGATCTACAAAAAAAGTATTTTTTAAATTTTCAATATAGGCCCACATAAAAAATTGTAGAATGCAACTTTTAGTATTTGTGCTACAATTCCGATCTATTGCAATTTTTGAAAAAATTTCTTTTCACATCCTGTAGTAAACTAATTGCTCTAACTTCCCCAAAAAGTTCAAATCGTAAAGTACAATATTAAAAAAGTTGTCTTTTTTAGAGCGTTCGAATATTAATTCCGGCCACTGTACCGGCTTCTCCTACCCTTCGACCATCAATAAAACAAACGGTCTTGTCGAAGATAGACGTTGAACACGTTTTCTAGAATTAGTTAATTGAATGAAGCGCTTGAGCGAGAAGCTTCTTCTGTACTCTCACCCACTGAATAAACTCTCTATATCGGGTTTACATATTCCTGTACTATGAATCCTTGACTTTGCTTTATTTCATAACCTCGTAGAATATCAACATTAACATTACAATATATATTATAAAATTAGAATATAAAGAAATATTTTCGAATTTCGAGTTTCTGATGTTCGATTGTGTCTCGAAACGCAAGCACAACAACGTATTGCAGAGTTTCCAGTCAGAGGTCATCGAATTCGCAGTAAACGATGAATATTGACCAGCAATCATTGAAGAACATTCCGTGGGCTCTGATTACCGTAAACAAGCGTCCACCGCAGAGGAACGATTGCTTTAATATTCAACGTTGGTAATAGCCGGACGCGAGGTTTATGATTCCTTCAATTATTCAAGTCCGCCGCTCGTTAGGTCGGTCTAAATCGAGATCTAGGCTATGTCCGGAGTTTCCCGCGGAGGAAATCTAAACTTGCCCGGCGGTGCTTTGAATTTTGCAATGTGCGAGTATATAACTGCGGCAGCCGTTCCGGCACTCGATGCAATTCGCTCGAAAATACAGAGTGTACCAAACATTTTAACGCGGAACGCTCGGGGAAGAGGTTCCGAAGAAAACTTCGTTAGCCGCTATTACTGGCCTGGCCGTCGTAATCATATTATGTATGCACTAGCAGTCACGTTGCTTGTCTTTATAAAACCGTTCAGTAACGTTCACCTTTTGTAGAATAACAGGTTCTGTCACTTATATTTAGTGATTCAATTTTTTATCAAAGGATGTTTTAATAAAATTAGTGTCTTGTTTCTCTCGTGTGAAGCAAAAACTAGCTAGAACCGGCCGGAGCAATTGATTGCTCACGAGCACCATCAAATATTTTTATAAACACTTTAGAATATGCAGCTTGATGTAGATATGTTTTGTTTTAAGTTTCGTTAGATGGTGTATAGTATGTCGAGAAAAAATCTATCCGTACACGGTATTGAATAAATCGAATAGTAATACTGCAAGTTTAACACACATTTTCAAATTTAAATAACGTTCGTACCACAATCTCCGTATTTTTCCCTTATTCTGCAATATTTCAACTTCGATCTAGAAAAAAATCATCGGTCTATCTCATTTCTATCGAAAGCTCTTTGATTTCGACACATAATTCGTCACTTTGCCCCACTGTGCGTCGTAGCGAAACTTTAAAAAACGTATACGAATATAATTAGCGCATTTCTTTAATATCATTCTTTTTCGCCTATCTACCTTTATTAGCTAGCAATAAATCCACATTATTACCGATACGTTGGGAGTCAGTTCACCAAAATCCGATCCTACGTTACAAGTTCCCGAGCATTCGAAGCTAGGTATATTTCAGCGCAGGGCGTGAAGAGCGATCGATTTAAATGGATCCATCAGCGACGTCTGTGAAATCCAGCAGAGACTTCAACGCTCGTTTCCAAGGTCCGAGTGTTAAATAATGCATGAAGAGGCAGCCGAAAAATGAGCCGGTGGATATAGCCGGAAGGGAGTCCCCTTCTTTCTTTACTGTCCATCCTGTCGGAAATGAGAGCGGAGACAAGCTACAACTACTCATCACTGATTCAGAGCGGACGTCCGCCAGCAGACGTTGCTTGGATGCCTGTTTAATTGAATCGCAAGAGAGATTTGTCGCGATCTTCCCGTTTGCCTGAGCTTATGAACGAGTCGTTGGGTTCGTTCCCCTTGCGACCGCTTGTTGGAATTCGACATGGTCCGGCTGCGTAAACTTGCAACCGAGTCAATGCACACGCTCGTGTTCAACAGCCGTCAATTAGTCGTTGCACTACAAACGTTTAGTTAGCAACTCGGTGAACGGCTGTCGGATTGTTTTGACCTACCGTAAACGTGCATAACACTCACGTTTTTTCAAAAGTTTAAAACGTTGCAGCAGATTCTGTGGAGCAGGTTAATTGAGATAGAACATGAAATTTTTACTTCGCTCGACTGATTATAGTAAACGCCCCTTTACTGTCCGGGCTCGTGGGCACGATCACTGTTCAATGCCTACCCACTCTACAGCCTGCCAACGCCCATTCTGTACTTCTCTAGGTTCGGCTCTCTATTCAAGTCTCGCTCGGCGCGGTCGGCGCGGTAGACGCAGTCATAAACCAAAAATAGTGTCCGGTTACGATCACTGTCCGTGCAAAACACGGCTGTTGGACAGTAAAGGGGCGTTTACTGTATAACGAAAACCTGAACAACAGATATTGAAAAGCGAAAAGGAAGTTCTCTGGTCGGTTGGAATGCTTTCACTCAGGGGACCAAAAGTTTTCAACTTTTCTGAACTTGTTAGAACTTTGAATTCTAGTGCGAGAAATCCAAAACCTAACCCTGACCTAGCGGATCCGATCACTACATCATACCCGCTTCTATGTATGCCTGGGAACCAATATGGCAGCATTCTAACCTGTCAAACGCGCTTGAAATCGAGCAATTTTACTCGTGTATAATTTTTAAACGAGTGCGATTTAGCTGTAATGCGTGCCTCGTTAGACAGTTAGACTGGTCACCGACGCCGGATGGGGTTGTTTCTTATTTGTGAAGCCATCAAATGAAGCGTGAAAAACCGGTAAAACGGTGCCGGAGAACAAACGGGTCCAGCAATTTCGATGTTCACACGTAATTCAAGCGTAAGCAAAGCCAGACGAAAGGTGAGAATGATGGCAGAGGTTCCAGGCGATAAAACGAGCGTACGTGAGGTAGATTAAGAAGCTGCTCAAAGCTGGACAACACTTTGGCCCCCGGCCACAGATAATTCCCGTCTCGGATTGCCTATTAGCCCCTTAATCGATCCCGGATTAAAAATCGTGGATTAAAGGTGCCCCCGGGAATGTTCGAGTCCGGCTGACCAAGCTGTAACCGAGTTTCTCGCCGACCCTTAGGCCAGGTTGACCAAATTTCTCCGGCAGATAATTATGAGGGTCGGATATAACCCCTGGAACTTTCCGGCAAGGGTTCGTGAGAAGATAATGCACTTGAGATGGTAGTCAAGCGCGCCCGTTTCGCGAACCTGTATTAATACGTGGATTCGCGCGGATCAGCGGCGAGAATGATTCTCGCTCCCCTCGTTTCACTCGTAATTTCCCAGCCACGTTCTCGGCTTTGCTAATTATTATTATTGTTGTGGAGAGTTCTGCTCCTCCTCGCCGGTGAGCACATTTTATTTTATAACAGAGGAGAACCGCGAACACACAACGATTTATTTACAATATTCTAATAAAGTCAGACTCATAATTAATGGTACACACTTTAAATTAGAATGACTTTTTTCCCAAGCTAGATGGATTGGTTTCCTAGACGCTATGTAATGAGAATTTTGAACCATTTATAAAAATGTGATTAACTATTAGTAGGCTGCCGATCTTTATGGAAAATAAATATTTCTTACCACAATTTCAACAAGCTGGAGTGAAATAAACATTAATTTTCTGCCCTATAATGCTTATATAATATAATGTACGTTCAAATTTGTCTATTTTAAATTACACCTACTCATTTTTGTTATAAATGCATAAAATGCATAGTCTAATTATTAGACAAACTGTATGCCTTCTCTCCCTCTCTGACGCTCGAGAATATGTGTAAACCGTAGTTTAGGGCAACCTGTGTCTCTCTGTCGAGCGGAGGGAATTTCAATTTTTCCGAAATATTAGATTCCGCGTTGTGTCATTTTGTTTGGGTCTCGGTAGCTCGTTCCGTTTACTCTTCGGAGCAGGAACGCATTACCGGCCTGTGTACACGGTTTTTTTGCGCAATTATTCGCCGGCGGTAGTATAGATGACGCGCGTACCCGGGACTTATTTAGCATAAAATGTAAAATAAGCGGTGGCCAGGGAATAAATTGTATTCCCATTAGGAGCGGCGCCGCGAGCGAGCCGGGCCGCATTTGAATACGCTCGGATTAAAAATTAAATATTACCGCGGGAAGCGGCGGCGATTAGAGCTCTCGCGGCGGATGAAAAACTGCGGAAAAACCGGAGCAAGTTTGCGCGTAGTGCGCACCGGCCGGCGGCCACAGGAAGCATTAAACACTCGTTAATTATTTGGCCGGTGTGGCACGCGAAGGCAACATAATATCATTCTTATAACCGGCCGCTTGATCCCGGCTTGTTGTAATTAACGATTTATTAATGTTAACCGTGTCGAATCGGATCCGAATCCTGCAGAATTCTGTTTTAAAACGCACCATATTAACGCGCAAATTCGATATTCGCCGCGTAACTTTCGTTGTCGGTTTGCGTGCGGGATAAAATTTCAACGTTTTAAATTTCAGTTTACCGTACGACCGAACACGCCTATGCCGTGGCTAAAAGCACTTGCAACGACGAGCGTAGAGCCGGCCGGCGCTGTTTAAATCCATTGAACCATTTTAAAAAAACGGAGAGGAACACGGCCAATGAAAGCAACGATTCAACGGCGTGGCGGGGATACCTTGGCTGACGGATTAATCGGTGGGGCTACCCTAACATTCGCCGAGATCGTGTGTCGCGAGGAACGACGAGCCGCGCCGATCAAAGGCAACGGAGCTTCGAACTTTTTGCAATTTTCCTCGGTTCGGGGCCGGAAAAAAAAGCGACGCAAATGCGCGCGGCAGGTTTGATTTGTGACCGCTCGCGGGATCATATCGCCTGTGCATCTTGTACCATAACCATCCCTCACAATTTCGCGGCGAAGGTGGAGCGCGGCCTGACACAAGTGGTTGTAGGTATCTCGCGAGAGCGTCTTTCTTTTTTCCTCTCTCTCTTTCTCTCGCTTTCTCTTTTTCTTCCGCCGACGGGCATTAAAGCCTCGAGCGGCTCGACCACCTCGCCGGAACGGTTAACTAAGACATCAGTCATAATACGCGAGACAACCGGATGCGAAGGCAAAGGTATAAAGGGCCCTCGTAACTCCTCGTTTACCCAGCTTTTGTTTCTAATGCCCTGCCTCAGCGCGCGAGCCTCCCCAGAAACTGCCATTACGTCTCTACGCGAACTCGTGGCGTCTAAGTTTATGGGAGAGGAGCGAAGACTCCGAGGTGTTTGATCGTTGTCCCTTCGTTTCGTTGTCTTCGTGTTTGAATCTTTGGATGGAAGTCACCAGGCACGATGCTACGGGTCGGAAATCTTTGAATTTGCCGCCGGAGTTGCAACGGATCCCCTCGAACTCTCTTCGCGGTGCTCTACTAACTTTAGAAAACAGTTGCTCGTTGTTCTATCACTTGGAGTTTCCTATTAGCAATGTGTGTAGCATTATGTCATTCAACTCTTCTATTGTGTCCCCTATCTGCTGTGTTTGTATCGTTCTTATAAACCCGTATTCGAACTGTATATTTATATTAAATGACAAAATTTTATATCAATCGTGATTAATTTTTATTTGAATCTATTGAGCAAACCAAACTTGTTCAGGATCTATAAGGTTGAAAGTAAAAGAAGAAAGGTTTAAATTTCATCTACCCATTTCTGTCACAAATCCACGGTCTAGTGAAATGCACAACTTCATTCTTAATACAATATTCTGTTAATGTTGCGAAACTCGTAATTGAAATACACTTGGTAGAATTTTTCTGGAAACGAAAATAATTCGACATCTATAACCGACCGTACTTTACTACAATTTGTTAAAGGACATATTCACTCGTAGAGCGAATCGAAAACTTATGGTCGATTGCGAGAACTATATACAGTAAACGCCCCTTTACTGTCCAACAGCCGTGTTTTGCGCGGACAGTGATCGTACCAAGACACTATTTTCGATTTATGACTGCATCTACCGCGCCGACCGCGCCGAGCGAGACTTCAATAGAGAGCCGAACATAGAGAAGGACAGAAGAGCAGTGGAATGGGTAGACACTGAACAGTTTACTGTAATAGACACAGAAACAGATACAACTACAATGAATGGCGTGCACAATAAAAAATCTGTGCTTCCAGATTCGCGACGGAAACAGCGTTTGAAAATTTACCGCGTTCGAGTGTTTTAAAAAAAATAAACAAATAAATGCTTAACGCTCGGTACAAGTCTCATTCATTGTCAGAGTGAAGAGCGTAAGGGTGAGCTAATAATTCGCCGGCATTCCCGTGATTCTGTCAAAATAATCCACGAAGGGCGAGTTATCGAGTGCGTGTCCGTCGGGTAATCGAAACGATCCGATTTCGGTACACGTATCCCCGCGCTTGGTCGCGCGAGATACTGATAATAAAAAATCGCGGGATATAAAATAATTCAAACAAATGCGGCCGCACGGAGAGCGGCCCTGCGACGATATATTCCAACGGGCTTATCCGCGTCCGGTCATTCATACACGTGGGAAAAAAAGTGACGGTCTAATGGCCGGCTATCTGTAACGGTTAGGAAGTGGACGAGATTTGTTCTCGTCGCCGAAGGAAGGGAAGGAATCTTCTCTCTCGAAGCTTGTTGTCCGACGCGATACCGCTGCCGGGCGTCGATATCAACACCTCGCAAACGACCGAAATGATAAAATCGTTAACGTCAAATGGACTGCTGCAAAAATAATCGCCGGCCATTAAGCTGTTGATTTACGAGATATCTTTTTCGGAAGGAACGCATAGAGGGTTTCATTGATGCCGAATGTTTTTCAGTTTAAATCACTCGGAACGTTTGTAAAGCGGCAGAAAAAGCTGCGTGAAGCTTCATATCGGCTGGTCCAGCGTCCCATCGGTTTGAATCCCGCGGGTGTGATCGGTGCTAACTAAACTTGTAAATCTCGGCTGAGCGACCGTGGGCTCCAGCTATCCCGACTGACCAAAACACATTTATCTATCTTGCGACACGGGCAAACCGACACCGTTGAATAATCAGTCTTGTTCGTATCGTTCCCGCGTTGTTTAAACTTCAACGGCAGACCGAGGTTTCCACGGAATTTCTTGAGTCATTGACAGTTTGATAATATTTCATAAAAATCAATTTTAATGACGCTATTTATTTTAGTCAGTAGAACATTGTTGCATTTAACACTAAACCTACCGAGCTTTAAAAGTAACTGGTACATGTTCCCTTATAAAAAATGACAAGATTGACTTTATTTAGGCTTTGTGCGGCCCCTATCGTAATACGTGCTCTACTAAAGATATCTATACAACCATTCCTTATGAAATCATTTTTATTATTTCAATAATTGTAAAATAAAAAATCTGGAACCGGTCATTTTGACCGGTGGTGGTAGGTTTAGTGTTAATCACTGTCCAAGAAAAACACGGGCCATGGGGCTACCGCTGTAGCCGCGCTCCGATTGGTCCGCGATTTCTGTTTTTACTCCTTAACCCTCATCCGTCCCTCGTGTCAATTTGACACAGTTTGCAGGTAATTTGTAGGTAAATTCCAGAACTTCGTGTCTTTTATTATTTTAATGCGAAACACATAGCCGGAAAACCTAAGATGTAAATGTTAACTCATCGATTTGAATAAAAAAACATCGAAAAATAACTGTTTACCTTGTTATGACGGATGAGGGTTAACCCCTCGGACCCGACATCAGTACGCTGATTCTGAGAAATATTTCAGAGAAATTTTTCTGAGGAATAATATCTAAAATTATAGGGATAATATCTAAAAGTCTAACTCATTAAGATAATATTTTAACATCTGTAATATAACCCCGAAGGGTTAACAAAGCCGCGGACAACATTTTCGCAAAGGAAAAAGTTACTTCAAATGGTCTCCGGAATCATCTCCTTTAAGGAGGTACAATATTTTTGGGACACTCTGTAGATGCATAAAATTTGCAGTGTAGTTGTAAGGCAACACACGCCGATCATTTTCAATGTTCGGTAGGTTTAGTCATTTTATCAGTTGTCAAAGAGTTAAGAACGAGATAATCATCATAACCTAGGAGCCTGCAGGAGAGTTGGAAATAAAAAGAAACATAATCTGTCATCAGGGCACGCCATGCGGGATAGACAGCGTCAAAACCGGTGTTCGCAGTTTCGGAAAGCTTTAAGCTCCCTCGTAGTCAGAGAAAATGATGCTCGTTCCGACGGTCCTCGGAATCGTCCCGTTCTGTTCGGCGCGGCGCGGCGGGCCAAAACCACGTCGCATAATGGGAAAATTTGCGTAAACGGCGGGGTCATTAAGCACCCCTCTTACGCGCGAATGTGCGTGGCGGTCGCCGATGTGGAGACGGGGCTATAACTTGCGGTAATACCAACCTAACCGTGTACCCATGATTATAACGCTACCAATTAGTCAAGCCAGCTTAGGATGGCATCCCTGCCCCGGGACAAGGGAAACCTGCATACACGCGCTCACCTTCAACTACACGCGGACCAGCCCTGCACCGGCTTTGTTGAGCCATCAGCTCCTAACTACGACTTATGCTCAAACTTCTGCGAGCTATAATCACGTATTCTTGTGTCCGAACAGTGGCACACAGTTCTACAGTTTGCCAAATATCAGAGTTATTATTCACAAGATGTACAGATTAATCTTGTTCTTGTATTATTAATTGATTGAAGGCAGCAGAAATCTTAAGAACATATTTCTTAGCAGAAATTTTTAAAATATTTCGTATTAGGATAGGAAATTACATTTTGTTTCCTTCTCTAATTTCTGAGTTACACTGTACAAGTAGAATTATTGTTGCCAAATATACGGTTTCTTCAATATTTTCAGTCTGTTTGGTGTTCCTTCGAAATAAAGATTTAATACACCATTATATTCAGGACAAGTAATTGAATTTTTTAATTCCATTAAATTAGTAAGTGGTGTGAATTCAAACGAGCAAATCCTCTATTGACAAATACTTCGGGACATGCATCTTTCACTACGATCTTCTCGAGGGCTGACCAGTTTGTTGTTATCTTTATTTATGAACGACAAAAACTGGAACTAAAGAGGTCCAAACACAGCGACATCAGTTCGCCTCCGTTACCAATTAAGTTTCGTCGGTGGCTGGCAATGCGTCGTCGTCCACGGGAGCAAGTTCGGTAATTATTTAGCTAAATTGCGAGACAGTTGGCGGCGCACGGCAACATGTGTTTGCAACCGGCGAAAAATCTCTGAATTAATGCTACGCCATTAATTATGTTTATGAGCTCAAATTGTCTCGGGGAGGCGCGGATACATGCGCGCGTAATTTGCGAATTTGCCGTGTACGTAAAACACGTGCTGCTAGGAACTGTCGCTACCGTTCCCGGCGTTCGCGATGTCTCACCAACATTCAATTATTATACTTCATACTAAAACAAACGTTCTACAATAATACCAACTGTGGTCCCACTTAATTTCAATAGTAGGCTACAATAAAGCTGTCGCTTAAATAAGAGAAAAATATTTAGATATTCAACGGCACAAAGCATTCTATCTTGAGAATATGATTGTTATCTCAAACTATGATTTGGTGCATTTGCGAATTAAATTTGTAACTAGCGTAGAATCTTTAACCCGTTAAGAGAGATGTGGCAGTTCAGTAGAATTGATCGACATATTTATCTATAAATTTATAATTTAACCAATAAATACTTTGAAATAAACTCAAACTTTATATAATATATTCTATGACGTTTATCCGTGCGTCTATACTTTAAGTAGTTCAGTCTATTTGAGATCAGACAGAACATCAACTTACCAGAAAAGTATGACTTTTGTGGTTTGAGAATTAACATTTTTCCTAAATTACGTCACAATATGGCCGAATAAAATTCACACAAATCTTCTCTAGGTGAACGTGCTTTCGAGATTTCAAAGTGACCTCTGTTTTTATACGGAACATTTAACACTTAATTATTTTAACACTTTCGACTTCCAAAGTCATTCGGAGATCATTTCGCGTCGTTTCAAGTTTATTTTAGTTGGATGGAAGCACCTACTACATTAATATGCTATTTCTTCAACTAACGGACCATACAAATTTCGTGGATCGTAAGTCCTATTTCGGCAACAGTATCATTTAATTAACATGGCTGTGAACCTGGCTGGAACATGGCTGAACCGATTTTTTAATTTTTTCGCAGATTGCTTGACTCTCCTTACCGCTGTATGTGTTGGCACGTATGTACGCCGCGGACGTATTCCACGCGACGGAGCAGAACACGTCCGAGAGTAACATTTTACATCCCCTTAGAGTGGCGTAAATTGAAAATCTCACGGGTCGGCCGGGGCGATTTTCAAGAGGGGATGTGTTTGTTTTGCCAGTGCCCCTGCCCCGGGGCGTCCTGCGCGAGGTAGTAATCTGCCCGTAGCGTGCCGTACGTATCAGCTGTTTAATTAATTTTACGTCTCGTGCAAATGAAACGGAGAAATATAATACGCCATCCGATCTGTCAATGTAAACGGCATCTGAAATTCCCCGGAGCGTATCAAACTGCTTCTGTGCCCATAGTCTTTGCTTTGCCGATCCCTCTTTACCCGAGTTCTTCTCTGCTTTCACTGCTCTCGCCCAGGTCCGTCGATTCTATTGGCAGCGATCGCATCATCGGTGCGCTTCAGATGTTATCGTATAATAGAACTAATTAAGTGCCCGCCATAGCGGAACTTTGTTTATCCACAGAACGTACTTTTCAACGATCGCCGCCGGACTACTACATTTTTACCATGCTTTTGACACTGTATAATTCGCTTCAGATAATCGGACCTCGGTTAATCGAGGTTCCACTCTATGTACTGTAGCCTATGGACACACGAAAATTGCAGCAACATATGGAGCACATGTAGAGGCTATTCGCGCGACTTTTTAACAATAGGCATAATTAATGTAGTGTTCGCAATTGTCCAACTCAGTACGTGATTACCCCCCGGTAATTAGGAAATCACGAACACCAAGAGTCTTGATGTTTCATTCAAATAAGTTGATTTTATCGCTTTGAACTCCATAGACGTCACTGCAGCGACGTTCATAATTAGTTACGTAATAGCAGCAATACTATTTTTATTTGCATCAAAATAAAGCAAATTAAAGAAATAAATATAGAGAAATAAATAAAAGAAATTAAAGTGAATAAATTGACAAACATTTTCAATTTTCCCACCTCAAGATAAAATATTTGTTCCTCAAAGGGCGGCAACACAAAATGGTATCACAAAATGTTTGGAGGTCTAAGGATCAATTTCTTTGACTGAAGTTGATAATACTAGTCATTCAACACAGGCAATAAAGAAATTATTTGTAATATGGCTCCATAGAACCTTTTCCTTACATATTCGTATCTCCCTGATTCTCCTCTCAGTTCGCGACAGAAATATCTGCGATTGAAACTCTACCCGGATTCCAGCTACTCATCGTCACTTGCCTACAGCCGGCACGTTGGTTCTATCGCGGCTCGATTTCCCGATATTTTATTTCGATTTTCCGTTCGCAGGATCGAATATCAATAGCCGTGCGATGTAGGGTCGGCGCGGCGCGCGGCGCAACTTCAAACATGTTTCGGTGTTGTTTAAACACGCGAGTGTAATTTAATTCTACCGGTGAAGATAGTCCCGTTATCTCGCAGCTGCGCAACTCCCCGTGTCTTCGATGGAACAGACGAAAATTAATATCGCTCAGTTTTTCGTAACGAAAAACAAACGGAAGGGAGCAATGCAGAATGTGTACATCCGCCGTACTGGCAAATCAAAGTAAGTAAAACTCGATTGTTCCGCACTCTATTCGCGCCATAATAAAACAATTGGGCGCTTTTTTTGCTTTGCCGACCGAATCTCTGTACAAATACGGTATTTCGAAAAATACGAAATTTCGCTAACACGGGAACATACCGTAAATACAAGACCGTCAAGAGATATCCGGAATTTTTCCGGACGGTCTGATAAGTACGATGTAGCCAAATTGTTGATAAAGGTAACCTGGCGAAAGAATAGATTCACATTGTCCTGATATTTGAAATATTTTTCTTTCTATAATGACTTTTCCCGATTTACTTCGATGAACCAATATTTACGCTGCTGGATCTATCTCAATCTTTCATGACGGCTGGATCTTGGGAGCAATACAGGCACGCAAAGTTTACTGGGAAGCTGAAATTAAAAATGCAATCGGTAACGAGCCCGTCCTGGTAGTGCGGGCTCCGGGTAAACGAAGATAAAAGGAAATCCGACGGGAACGTGATTTGTGGATCGAATACGAACTTTTACGGCGCTCGTCAAATTCATTCCCTTCGGGACAGAGAGAGAGAGAGAGATTGCCCCGCGAGTATGTTTGTACAATATGTAGAAAAACATTCCTTGTTATTTTCTATAATAGATATTGGTAAACTTCGGCAAACCAATCTGATACGGTAGAATTCATTTATTCTGCCTCGATAGTCTCAATTTGGAAACGGTCAGAGTAATCGAAGCCGTACGCGTTTCTATCAAACCACCGCTGTTGTTAACCGATTAATGCAGATATCCTAGGGGTTGGCAAATTTTTCCTGTTGCCGGTCCCGTCTGCTCCACCTCTGTCTACCGTTTACGGTTCCCGAACAATACACGATCGAGATAATTAGATTTGTCAAGAACGATGACTAGCAAACAACGCGGAATACGTTGCCGCAACCACGGACTTGGCCGATTCATTGTTCGATGCATTTGTCAGTCAGTGGTCGAAATGACGCAGCCGGCGCGGCGCGGCGCGGCTCGGCGCTCGCCGCGAGAGGAACGTTAATACAACGCCAGGATCGCGGCAGCGTTTGTGAAGTATGAATTTGAACCGATCGCAGAGAGTACGCACGACTCGTGATACGGTTACCTATCGGGCCGTTCCGTACAGCGCCCGCGGGCCACGCTCGATACCGGCGGCTTTATTAGTTCGCGGTAATAAATCAAAAGGCAGATCAATTTTGTCCTGTTCCCTGATTTCCGTCCCGCCGGAAAATCAGATATAAATTTTACGACTAGAATCGCGCGAGCTCGCGGAATTCGCGCAAGCCCACCTGGCACGCACGCACACCTACGCCCGTGCAACGGAGATGCACGCCAGCCAAATATTGCGACGATCTCATTCGTTGCTCTTAATTTCTGGCGGGCCGCGCGTGCCTCGTTCCGCTTGGCTCGTCTCGTTGATCAATCACAGTTCAGATTGATTCGTCCGCGTTGTCGGTCGATTGCCAATGATTTCATTAGAACGTGTTCCCGTATATAAATGCCGATACAGTGGAACCTCGCTTGTTCCACGAAACGGGACCGAAAATGAGTAGAAAAATCGAGGTTGTGCAACGGAAGAGGCAACCAATCAAATGTATTTCCTCTTTTCCGCTCCGTGTTTCACCAGTCTTCGAGCTACTCGGGATATCGTGTAGCCTGTGTCGCCAGATCAGGGGAATCGACTCGAATTGAGGGGAACAAGTTACCCTCTCTCACAGAGACGGAACGCGTCACGTGACTGGGCCGTGGCGGAAGCGCGGGGAATAGCGTTGTGGAAGGGCAAGGTAGAGTGGGGACACAAGTCTTAATCTGGCGACTCCGCATGTAACCACAATTCCCACCACGAGTTTCAGCACTTCTAACAACTCGTGGTGGGGATTAACACTGGAACTACCGAGCCCTAAACGAAACTGGTGTATATTCCTTTATAATAATAACAGAATTGAATTTATTCAGATTTCGTAGGATTTTTATGGTAACATGTGCTTATATAAAGAAGTATAGTAAAAAATTTCTCAAGAAAATATTTCTATAACTTCACGAATTGTATAGGAGAAAGATCTGAAATATGCAATATGAAATATAAAATTAAATGTGAAATAATTTCAGGATTTTAATACTAAGCTATGTTTAATTTAATAGGGGTAATTTTATACAGTTAAATTTTATAGTAGTAGCAAATTTCATTAAACAAAATTTTTCTATATTATCACCACCTAAGAAAGACGATAGAACACCTCAAAGAAATGAACATGTTCACTAAAGTATAATCAAGTAAGATTCACTACCACAGCTAATGACCGGAAAATCGAAAAACAACGAAGAAGAAGAAACGACGAATAGTGGATGAAACTGTTTCAGGGGTCAACAAGTTCAATATTATAAATGGTTTTCCTATTTGTATATACTTAATACAGTGGCCTAATGAGCACATCTATATATAGGACATGCTAATTACGTACTCTAATTAGGTACATACCAGGGATAGCCAACACATCAAGATTCTATCCCCCTCTAAACGGTGATCTTTATAGTGTTAAATGTGGTGGATAATCTAAACGCTGTGGACGCTAATTGGCTGGGATCGTAATTATAATTAAAATTAGAGCGGCACGCGAACGGTTGCGAAGAGACCAGTGCGCCATGAAATATTGGCGATATCGATCTATGTAAGCTCGATGTACGTCAGGTAAATGTCCATTGTTCGAAATCCAGATTTCGGAATGCAACGTCCGGTAATTAGATTTGGAGCTGTAATGGGTATTGAAATAAGGACTCGGCGAAAACGTTGAACGTTTTTTGACAGGGTAGCAGGACACGTCCGCTACAGAAATTAGCGTTACCGCGTGCACTGTTGACTAACGATGAAGGGGCCCGAGTTCACGAGGGTGACCAGTCGGATGTATATGTATATATGTATATATGTGTATATATATAGATATATATACCATATATATATGTATATATATCGACAGACGCGCATCGATTATATGCTCGATTAATTCGCGACCGTGCCGACCCTTGATACGCTCGTTCGCTTACTCGCCCATTCGTTTGTGCTGGCACGACGGACGCGATCGATTTCACATAGGAGCATGTTGCACCCACGCACCTTGCTACTTTCTCGTTCCAAGTCCCCCGACAAATGCGCGACTTAAAATAAATCTGACACATTTTTTGTCACCTTCCGACTTTTTCCTCCAAATTCCTTCTTTCTGCAAGAAACTCGCGAATTTCTGCTGACACCGCTAATTACCTAGCCGCGTACTTACATTGATGATTAGACTGTGGACCTTTATGCAAATTCGCATGTTTGCGAATTAATTTGTATATATCTGAAGAACGGAAACATTTCTTCTACCACCGAGTAGAAGTTCCTTGTGGTGAACGTAGACTAATTGCTTGCTTTTCACATTAAATCATAATAACACAAACAGTTTAGAAAAACTTGGACTTTTTAGCATTGTTGCGAACACTGTGCGCTGGTCAGGGAAATGGAGGATCGTCAGAAGTTGTGGGTCTGAATCGTGAAGATACTGCTATCTGAGATAGATGGTGATTGTAATGAGTAGACTGCGGATCTTTATGCATTTACAGCAAAAATGAAATTATAGAAAAATTTAAAAAATTGAAGATGTCAATATATGATTTTGCCTCTATTAAAATCATTAAGGGAAGAAATAATATTCAATTTAGTTTCTATTTCTTGCAGTCGATGCAGACAATTTTTATTTTGCATGAAGATCCGCAGTTCATTGATGAAAGACGATCGAAACAGGATCGATAGGGGAACTCGATACTTTTCCTTCTTCGGCTTTTCTTTTCTTCTTCTTCTTCTGTTCAGAGAAAAAAGGATCATCGAAAATTTTGGCTCTGAATCCTGTAATGGATATTTAAATAAAGATACTACTATCTGAGATTGATGGTGATTATAATGAGAGAAGACGATCGAAACAAAATCGATGGATGGGAGCGCATAGGCGGCTCGCGGCGAGCTTAATTGATAGCACGCAAAACTACTACAGCGGCTAAACAATTCGAACGATTCTAGGTGGAATCTTCTCCCTTTTATTAGGATCACATTGATGCAGCAACCGGGCGAACTAATCGAAGGGGCAATTTCGAATTCTAGTGGACCTCTACGTGAAACGAGAGGCGCTCGCGAAAGGAGGGGAGGCGGGAGTGGAAGAGGGGTTTGGATTTGCACGGTGCGGCAGACTCGATCGATGAGAAATCTCGATCGCGGCCGGGTACAGTTGTTTCGGCCGTGCGCGTCGAGAAATTTCGTCATCATACGATACTCGATGAATGCTAGCAATTCTGAAAGGACGAGTATCGGCCGTGCTACGAAGGGATGGATTTGGATTTGTATTTGAAGGGTGGCGCAATGTGGCAGGGGCAGAGGAGGATTGGAGGTTGGTCGAGCAATTAGCGAGCCGTCAGTGGCACAGTGGCTGACAGGGGCTATACAACCTACTGCCTCTACCTCAGCCGGCCCTAACCTCAGCATCGTTTCCACCTACAATCTCGTCGGCGCGGCGTATGCCTTACTCAGCTGGCGAAGTACCGGCTCGTGTTACCCCTAATTAGAATATCTAACAGTCGATCGTGCCATTACTAGTCGTTACTATCGACATATCAAACGCGCTTTGCCGCCTACCAGTATCCAACCGCAAACGTCAAGTCGCTACTAGCGACCATCTCCGTTCGATCCAAAAATCCCTTCGTTGACAACGACCTGCTACATTTCATTATCCAGACACTTAACGATAATCGATTCAATTTGCTGTCGCAAATATAACATCTCGAAGTCTTCGACAATTTCTCCTCACATTCCTTATTACTAGACTGTGGATCTTTATGCAAAATAAAAACTATTTGCATCAACTACATGATATCGGAACCAAATATAAAGAAATTTACTTATTTTATTTTAATTTAAGAATTGTCGATCATCGATCTTGATACTTTGCACATTTTTTTCTGGTTTGGTTTAACCCTTCAAAGTGGTTGCTCGACACTACCAGACAGGTCACAATGACTGGTTTCCAATCTTTCTATTAAATTTAAAATTATAGAAGTATTTTCATGAGAAATGTTTCACTAAATTTCTTCGTTCATACGTGTGAAAATAAAAATTGTGCGTCATCTTGTCATGATTAAAAAGCAATATAAAAGGTGATCGGCAACTGGTGGTACAACCGAAAAGGAAGTTGTAATAAAATTTTTTCAAACGAGGCTTTGTTTTGAAGAAAATGGAGTTTTCGCGCGCCCTAGTATCTGTAAGTAGAATCGGTCGGCCATGGACAGACGCGAAAGGCCACTGCTATTGGATAGCAACTGAGTTTTCCGAATTTTCAAACTCAATTTTCTCGAAGACAAAGCCTCACATGAAAACAGATTATTGTACATTTTCGACTTACCAATGTATTGTCGTATTCCTTGGGATCCCTTGGGATTTATTTCGTTGCTCTGTTTCTTGCAACTGATTTACATGATTTATTTTGTATAGAAATCAGCAGTCTAATCATGTCATTATGCATGAACTTCTAGAAAAGACTCTAGTCAGATCAATGTAGATCCTATTATATCCTCCATGTTAAAAACCTACTCGTAGATGAAAATAGAATACTGTGTGCTCGCCGCTTGGTCGTCTTAACGGTTTTGGCTACTCTTCTGGAAAAAATAGAATTTAATAGGAGGCATTTTCTAAAAAGAACGCGACACCCCAGTGTTCCCGTAGTTGAGTGATCTTTCCCTATTTTTAATTCCCCGCAAATCCTCGACGATAAAGGGGGCCCGGCAATAGGGGAACCAACCGGCGGGTGAAGGTACCGCACGCAGTCGCTGCCGACGCTGGGAGGGGGGAGGGGGTAGCGAACGCAATTATAATTTTAATTTCGATGGTATTTAATAAAGGGCCGCATTGCGCAGCCTGCACCAGTGGCCGTCCAACCCTCGAGCCAGCCATACAGACCTGTATGCGCTAATTAGCAGTTACGGGCCGCAGACCGCACGAATGCATTCTGCTGCTTGTTCGCAGCAGCGCTACCGTGTTGCACTTTCGTCTCGAACTCGTTCGCCCGGACCCAAACGACCGAATCCATCTGAATCCAGTCAGCGCCAATTGAACGGCATCGAATACGCTATAGCGTTTCAAAGATTACGCATTCATGCTGCATAATACGATAAAAGGGGGACGTCAAAAAGGAATAAAGCTAACGGTAACGAAGTTACTGGCGAATCTGACGGGAATTAAATTCGTTGTGACGAATTAAGTATCGTTGCGAAATATCGGGGCGGTGGCCAAGCGTGATCGAGTTATCGCGTTGCGTTTGCATCGGGGACGCGACCGAATTTCTCGTTTCCCCCCGCTTTACCTTCTCTAACCTTCTTCATCCACCATCCCCCGCGTGACGCTTTTTCCATCGTCGCAAGCTCGGGACTCTCACCCGTGGCCCACGCCGCGTTCGGTTAATTTGCGTCCGAATCAGGCGGACACTCGCGACGATTCAATTATATCGACAACGAAGTTTGTTTGCATCAAATGCCGAAAGGCTGAAAATCAATCCGGGGTGCGATCGGTTTAATGGGGGCACGCACCACGTGCTGCGGCCATTACGCCTCCCGCGCTCTTCGCCGTGCCTCGACAGCCTCTGCCCATCTCGACCTCCAGCGGATCCACCCTCCTTCACCCCTGTGCACCCCTGCGCTCCCTCATACACCCTCACCGAGCGAGCGTACCGGTACCGCAGCAGCCGTTGCCTCTGGTACTTATGTGTACAGACCCCCGCAAAAATGATGGTTCACGATTACCGCGGGAAAACTGTTCTTCGATCCACGGAAGTTTGAAAGGAAACCCTACCATTCTGTAAATTGATGTTGGCTCCAGCTTTCCGTAGAGCCAATTGTAGTCTTTGTTCGTGTTCAATCAATTCCCTAACCGCCAGGTGTGCCGATCCTACGAAAATGATTGTACGATCGAGAGTCATACAGTTGCATTCGAATTGAAGAAAAAATAAACTGTTCGGTATTTCAAGTTAATTTTCGATTCATTTGAAGATACAGTCTAAGAACTGCTTTTCTATGTAGTTCTATGTTCTCTGTTCTTCTGTTTCTATGTTCATTGAGACATTTATCAAATCGTGGTAACAGTTTTCCTATTGTATCGTTAATGTGTTCAATGGCCACAACAGTGCCCGTAAAAGTCACATAAAGTCAGAACAACTTATTTAACAGTACGAGAATAGAGAAAACATTTATTATAGCAATTACTTTCACCTTATATATTATAGATCGTAATAGAGGTGAAATCGACAGCAACTGACAAATTAAACAAATAAATTGTTTAAATGAGATCTGTATAAAAAGACAAAGGTCACCTTGAAACCTATGAAGCACGACCGCCAGAGAATTCCCATAATCAACATATATGTGATATATATGATAGGATATGATACAAATAAAAATTTGCAATATTTTTTTGAACGAGATGCAGTTTGGGAAATTATTGTGTACGAAATTTGAAATGGGTCACCCAGTATATACGCTGTTATCTGTCCATAAATGTATACGAGATTCGCATTTATATGCCAAATACATTTTCATCGATACCCTACGTGGCGGAAAAAATTGAAATTTTCCTTCGTTGCTCAAAGGGGGCCTCGCCGCCGACAAACGCACCTGGATAGCCGTCGGCATACGGGCACCAATTAACATTTGGCTGCCATGTTAGTCTTCTCCTTGTGACATACCAGACATAGTCTTGATTAGTTTTGTATTCTTTGCAATTATTTTCTTTTCTTCGCGTGTCTTCGTCGAGATTTTTGACGAAGACATCAGAACGTTTCCAGTCTCACTTTTTTACGCAAATGTTTTTTAAAGTGAATGGCCGTTATACTATCCAGAATCACATAATTTCAAACTTATATCTCGAAATTATTAATATTGAAAACCATTTCAATCATCAATTGAAATTACTAACTACTACGTACAAACTACTTCGATCATGATGAAACGTGAGAATTCTACCCTGCATAAATCAAACAGTTACGTTGAAAAAGATCCGAGCAATTAAGAATTAAAAATGGAGCTTTGCTCGTTGCTCTCTTTGCGTAGGAAATTTTTCACACGATCGCGGCGCGAATAAAAATTGAGGAATCGCTGGGTTTCAATCGCCTCTACAGAGCTTTTTGGCAGCTGTAGTACAACCTGGCAGAGTACGGTAAGCTTTTCTGCGTGTGAAGTCGAAAAGTAGAAATAACAATTTTTTGTTCGACGCTTCGTTTTCGAGAAAACCGAGTTTGAATATACGACGAACACGATACTTCTAGTTGAACAGAAAAGAAAAATAATTCAGATATGGTTGTGGCCAACTCAATATAGCAGGCATAATTGGACCATATTTGTTTTTTAAAACTGAATTGAAATTACGAAGAAATTAGCTATGAAACTGTGGTAATTTCGCGGACTGTACATTTCGTTCAGTCGCAAGGAAAGTGACGCAACTCAAAATATATTTCTAAAAAAAGTATAATACTAAATAAATAAATTGTGCTGTACTTTTTATAACTAATGTTTTAAAACATGTTTTAAAACATGACAACTAGCCCAGTATCTAAGTAACAGCATATTATTTTACACTTCTAAATTGATGATATGCAATAAAAAAAATTGGAAATTTTAGGTAATTCTGCTGTAAACTTTCCTTGTTTTTCTACTTTTGACCGGCTAGATTTGCCATCGACACGACGACTGTAGCAATCGTACCGGCATACTGTGTATGTGATAGAAGGCTTCACCGGGCCGGGTATAAACTGATCGGCAATCGGCAAGATCGCGGATATTCAGAATCGAAGCAACACGAAGTCCAAGATTCATCGGTCGACCCGCAATTGAAACCCCTTACCCCCGTTCGGAACATTTAATAACCCCAGCTGGCCGATCAGCCGGACGCACGTGGTAGTGCGGATATGCTTGGGGTGTACGGGGGTGAAAGAGAAAGAGAAAGAGAGAAAGAGAAACAGAGGGCCGTAGCGCCGCCGCGCGGTGAACAGTAGGATGCCGTCCAGCGATGGGAAGAGGCCTCGGTGGGATGAGTTCGGGAGCGGGACGATCGCGGGAGTTGGGGGCAGTTGCATATGAGCGATTGCCACACACGGCGTGTAACGCCGGCCGTGGCGGCGGCATTTACGTTAATTAAATTTCCCCAGGCCGTAGGACCGATCCTCTAGCCCTCCTCACTTTCACCCCTCCATACCGACGCCCCCAGCATCAATCATTGCACGCTCAGCCTCACTAGCCGGACTCCGCTATACCGGAGGATCGAGTCGCCGGAGACTGTTTAAAATTGGTAACCCCATCCTCCCGCCACTTTTCTCCGAAACCCACCCCTCAAACCCTCTCCTAGACCCCCGGCTTTTTCCCCTGTCCACTATTCTACACTCACCGACGTAACACCCCGGCGGATCCGCCAACGGCGCCTTCCGTAACCTTCTCTGCGCTGTGCTCGTGACGCGGCTGCCTTCCAAAGCTATGATTTCCCGTTAACTACCCCGACGGGTATCAATTAGAGGTCATGCGGCTAGTTTCCCGTTCACGTACTCTTAAATGCGCCGTCTGGTTCTGATTTCGATGAAAGAGAGTGGCGGCACTAATTGCACCTCTAAATAGAGACAGCGATCGATCTTTTTGATCTTTTTCAATCCTCCACCGGATACGGAGCATCATTATCAATGACGTTTTCAGGTTCTAAAATCTTTGAAAATGACATCTCAAAGTTCGCATAAATTGAACGTGCATTTTATTGAAAATACACCTATTATTAACACGTCGCCTGTCACATTGGTTCTACATAGACTATTTGTCACATGTATCTCCACACGCTCTACACGATATCCAGTATAACCGAAAAAATATTCCTCGAGATGGTAAGCTTCTAAAACAATCCTCTTTTCTCCGAACTGGCGTTTGAAACTGTGAATTTGCATAATTATCCGCGATCTGGTCGCCGCAATCGAAAATATAAATAGCATGGTAGTATTAACGAAAAGTAAAGAGTAGTGAGGTATATGCTAATCCATTTGTCATGAAAGCAGCCAAAGCGCTTTGATTACATTTAACACGGGCTCGGAAAGCCAGGCTCGTCGCGTTCCACGAAATCGGATAAATTCTCGCAGGAAGTCTGTGTCTTGAAAACTCCGGCTACTTGGTCGCCGTTCTCTCTTCAGCCGGGCCCGTCGCAATCTCGTAATCGACTTTGCGAGGCAATTCTATAATCCCTTAAATCTAATTAGGGGCGAGTGAACCACGGCCGAGACGGAACTCGAGTTAACTTCGCTACAAACAAGAACAATATCTTCCTTCGTCAGTCGAGGAACTTTGTTAGAGGGGGGAGGGGGGGTGGAGCCAGATCAGGCGATGGCGAACGATCGCCGGGGATAGTCGTCCGGAGAAGAAAATAAGGTCGCCCCGAAGGATAGCCAGCGGCTGGCCAATGTAATCGCTTGTAAAAATGTAATAAAGGATCAAAGTCCGCTGTTGAAACGAATACTACGGACGCGCCACGTTATATCGGAACGAACACTTTCTTCCTCTAGACATCTTCTCCAATCCTCTCATCTTGTCCTGCGCCAGATAAATTGTTTTCAAACTCCACGATTATGAGACCTTTTTGGTCCTTAATTCTTCGTCGTTAATTCTTCTCTGCCGACACTTTGTAGAAAACGTCGTTTAACCCCTCGATATAAGAACTAAATGAATTTCGACGGTGACCAAAGGTACCATTCGCTTATCGAACGCCATTTATAAATTAATAACTTTTTTAAAATTGTACCAAACCACTTCATTTTTCTATGGTAGAAGATTCCAAACAGTGGAAGGATTAAAAGACTTTAAGAGTATTAATATATTATTTTCATTTTGCATGAAGATCCAAAGTGTAATAATTACATATTGATATCCTTTAAATGCATAAAACACGCAATTTAATTATACACGAATGAAATCACCGGTTTGAGTTTGTGTCTACCCTTAGCTATAATGATGAGTTTCTGGTCTAAGGAAGTAAAGTGATTTCGCACGGTAACCACCTTTAGCTACCATTAACATGCTTCCAAGCCTGCCATCGCCAAGAATCACCTTCCGTATCAAGATGTTGTCAACTGTAACTCTCTGTCTGACATTTCGATTGTCCCCTGCAATCTCGATTTAATACACTTCAATTTCCAAGTCCAGCTCCATAAGGAACGAAAGGAATTTGGACACACGACATTCATCCTGGAATCATGGAAAAGGTCCAAACATTCCGTCGGCGTCCGTAGCTTTGAGAGCTGAATGTTAACTCCCTTTTGCTGTGGAATATTCGACGTAGATATCGAGACAGACGGGGGAAAAAGAATCGCTGCTTGATGCAGCTAGTCGGGATGTTCGAGCGCACCCTCCAGCACTGGAGCCGGCCGTCTCTGTAGGGGCACTTCTTGGACCCAGAGTATTTCATATTTGACTATCAAAGGTGAAGCTTTGTGCAGTTTATATTAAATCATGGCACGGTTACAGGATGTCAATAGACGTGCCTTTTCGCTTCCGTTGCGTCATACACTTCACCGTGGCCTCGCTTCCAGGCATACGATCTTGTTTGGTCGAACGTACGGGAGCCGAAGAAAAATTCTATTAAATGGATTCCACCCGCAGGACATTGTAAACGCTTTATCCAATCTTTATGCAAATAACGCTCTTAATTCCAGGATTTTTATTTTTGTAACAGGCTAAAGTAGCCTATTATAAGACCCATTTAAATGAAATCATAGCTCTCCATTAAGAACACTCTTATTAAAAATTACTATACGAAAAAAAGTACAAATTATTCGGTTTCTTAAATAAATAAAATTTTTTATTCCTTACAAAATCAATGATATTTAATATTCATGTATTCCAGCATTTATGTTGTTCTCTACAGAGACAGCATCAAAGATACCTACGATTAATCATTTATAAAACGAAATTATCAGTTGCAGGTAGAACATTTACCGACTAAATAAAGAATTGTTTTAATTCGGATTCTGCCAGGATTTTCTATAAGGAGTACTGTGCTTTTTGGAACGCTGTGAGACCGCAAAATGCCAAAACCAAGAATAGCCATTCTAATACGAATATAGTATATTCTATTTCCGTGAAAGTGAACTTTCCATTCAACTCAAAATGATATTACGGACACATAATGAAATGAAGATTGAAAATACTCTGTCAAAGATATTTTTGCATTCCCGATAATTTAAGCTTGACCTAACGAAGCGAATAAACTCAAGATTCGAATCCGTCGAATGATGGTCCAAATATGTTCCCAGTCGTCGTTCCAGCCAGGTTCTGGCGAATTCATTGAAATCACCGGTACGCGAGACGACGATGGATCGCTTAAAAACTTAAGGGAGATCAAGCCGGGTGAAGTCGTTCGAAATTAATGAATGACATCGGATTAGTCGCGTTTGTTGATTCGACGGCAACGGTGGTTCGAGTGCGCGGAACAACGGGCTGGAAATAAGAGGGGTCGTTGTAGATTCCAATCAATATGATGCATAAGGCTGAATACCTATATGTCGAGTGTTATTAACCCTAGAATGAATAAGGGCTTCTTGAGCTCACCGTGGAAAAAATATCAAATATACAATGGCTCCAAAAAATACTGTAAATTCCAATACAACAAACAAATTGTTATAATTTCTTTAAAAAAACGGATCATATGCCATTAACTTTCAATTACTCGCATATAGTATTCCCAATCTCAAAACTTTAAATTTAGTGTTTCAAGCATAAACAAAGGTGTCGACTAACAAATATTTATTTTGCTTTAAAGTAGTTATTTAGTCATTGAATAAAAATTTATTTATGTTGGAGTGATATAAGGTTGCACGTAACCAGTTATGCAGAAAGTAGAGTGTGCACTTAATAGATACAGCCTAATTTGTACACTTAATAGATACAGCCAAGGTCTTCGGAATGCTATTGTCAAATATAGGAGCAATGAATCGAAAGGAAGTGATAGGACCTGAAATCGCATCGAAAAATTAATATATACGAAAGTACCAATCTCGTTAAAATACCTATACAATTTCAAAGAAATCTTTCAACCAAAAATATAACAAACTTAGGTGGGCTCCGTTTGGTCTCCTCTCTCGAGTCTTTAACGTAACAGCTTGAAGCTTATGGGGGAACGCCGCGAACCCGCACTCATCAATTTAGGCGAAACTTTGTGGGTTTGCAGAGTGATTCAAGACAAGAATAACGGTGTACCTCATTTAGGCCCAATTTCACACTTTATGGGTGTGGAACCTACTGTTTAAGTCATGTACGTGCTTCCACATTTTTCGGAATTCTTAAAGTACAAGTGATAGAACGAAGTGTTTGAAACAAAATTTTAATGGCCCAATAGGCTCTAATAATTTCCAATTTCCAATTAGTTTGTTAGTTCCTTATGTCAGCACGGTGCCCTGGCGCGCCATTCATTCGTATTTCATATTTCATATGTATATGATAGAAACCGCATACCTTTCATCATTTTCATTCATATTTCCCGGTATATGTTCGGAATAGACACCCCGGGAAGAGTTGAACAATACGTGCGTATATATACAGTGTGTCTCGCGTACCGTGGACAATCGATTGCGAAGTAATTCAACACATAAAAGTGAGTCGAAAAGAAAGAATAAAATTTTTTCATTCGACGCTTTGTTTCTCAGTAAATTGAGTTTGAAAATTCACCGAATACGCGTGCTATTAGAGAGAAATCGGCTGATGCGTCTGGTCATGACCTACCGATTCTACTTCGTGCATATACTATAGTACGCGAACCCAATGGATCTTTACATTTGTTTTTCTCGAAAGCGAGGCGTCGGACAAAAGAATTTTATTCTTCCTTTTCGACTTATTTTTGCGTGTACAATTTCCGACCTCCCAGTCGGCTGTCGGTATGCGGACCAACATTTTTTTAAATTCCCATATTTTCCATCGAATACCTCAGTTCTTTCATTTCGATTATCCCTGTGTTTTTGTTTACTGTGAAACCGATCGAGAAAATCGGAAATATTTCGGAAAACATGTCCACAGGAAACCAAACTGTGGACCGAAAAGTCGATATTCATCTGATGCGTTCCGCATCGATGATATTTCCTCGCACCAGCGGAGGATCTATCTCAGAAGTTTATCTCACTTATTACCGGCGCTGTTTTGATCTCGTTCGACGGTTATTTTACAACCCCAGATAGGGGAAGGTAACGTCTTTGTTTTCACCGCAGCATCCTCCGGCCAGCGACCCTCATCCGCTCGGTAAACCGTTCTTCCGACAGTCGAGGGAACGTGGCATAAGATAAGGAACGTCGTTGCCTTTCGATTTTCCGTATCGTCACCTTTCTGGTTCCTTTGTGGCTATAGTCCATTTAATAAAGACCTCGGCAGCGTAATTTTTAAGTTACTCATAATAAAAGTTTCTATAAATCACGCTTTATTAGACGATTGCAAAAATGCGCATCTGATTTGAAAATACAGTAGGACCTCGATTATACGAACCTTTCATATCTGAAGTCTCCATTATCCCAACAAGCTTCAAATTCGAAGCTCTAAGGTGATCCATATGCTATTTATTGTGCAAATCAATAAAGACCAAATCGTTTTCAAAGAAAGAATTTACAAAATTAATTATTCATCCTTTCATATCATGCTTGTGCCGTTGTGTTGAATTAACACAAAGGAATTAATTAAATTGGGAAAATGAAGAATGGAGTTAATATTGAAGTGACTGTATGGACGCAATGGTACTCGATATATACCCTGCGGTATAAAGGTAAATATTAGTGAGTATGAACCAATATTTTTTCATGGAATGTGTAGTCTTCATCAGCCGATTTTTATTCGATACTATGCGTGTCCGACGAATTTTAAAGCTCGAGTTTTTCGAAGACTGAAGTACAAATAAAAAATTGTATTGCATTATTAGTTTCTTATCTTCTCGCAAGTAATCACCTTATGTCTTGCCATCGTTTGCCATTCTGCAGTTCCTTATTGAACGAGTTACACGATATCATCACCCGTCATCCTAGGAAATATTCCCCTTCACGTACGCTCGGTAAGAAGTGGATTATATATTTACTGTAAAAGTGTAGGCGTACAAACAAAATGTCCAAAAAGTTTGACGCTCGAGTTTCGCTTTCGATTTTACGTTTAAAAAATACGTCCAAATGCATGTGAATCGATATCCTGTAGCGCGTGAAAGGAATATAGATATGGAGTTATTTGACCGAATAAAACACGTGTCGTGTTTTTCGATGGGAAGATCCAAAAGTTTTCATCTTCATCCGATTTGACATGGCCGGCCGAAGCGCGCGATAAAAGAGAAACAAGATCTAAGCGAGAGAGAGAGAGAGAGAGAGAGGAGAATCGTCGAGAGAAGAATGTTAAGGATCGCTCGAGATCCCGACAGAATAAATTCGGGGGATTCATTTTATTTGTCGTTTGAAAAACCACGCCAAAGAGGAAATTGAAATAAACCCGGGCGGAGAGCGGAGCGAGCAAGGCGAGAAACAAATGACAAAGCGGAGATAGTCGGGGCGAGAGAGAAGGCGAAACTTAAGGTCGTTTTGTTCGAGGAAGGAGATTGGCTTGGAAGAGAGAATACCTAGTTGTTAGCAAGCACGAAGCAGTCCGGGGTTGCCAGATAAGGCATGGGCATAAACGTCCGCAGATAAGGGTAGTTTGCACCCCCGTTGTGGACAGTTAGCCTTAAATGAGCTAAGAGGGTGGGGGACGAGACGTGTAAAGGCTTTTGTTGCGTGGATCCCATCTTCCCGCTTTTGAAATCAGTTTCGCTGATGTCAGTCTTGCGTGATAGCAGATCGAATACCCGTGACAGAGAAAACTTCTTCTCGTCAATACATTCTGCCATTTAAAACAGGAACTATTAGGTACCTGAATAAGTTTCAGCCGATTCTTTGGCAAGCAAAAGTTCTTTGTTCAAATAGAAAAATGAAGAATATTTTATTCAAAGTATTTTCCATCGTTAATTATAACCTGTTCATACTTTTCACGTATCAAGTGGATTGTGCGATAGAAGAAATTCGGTTCGTGTTAGTAATCCACAATTTTTTGACAATTTTGGTTAAAATGTGGTGATGCATTAACATACTATTCGTTAATGATAAAAGAAACTACAAAATAGAGATGCCAATCTTCAAAACGAAGAAGTACGATGAAGAAACTTGAAATTCATTGAGAGAACACTTGATTACAATGCTGCTTACTTTCATCAATAAATCTATGTAGATGAAAGTTGCGCTTGTTTACTAGAGTCGGACATTTCGTACGCAACTACCTAACAGTAAACAACAGAATCGTATTCAGGTATACATTTGGTATACATTTATGCTTGCAAGAAATATTATTTTATCACCGTATCGCAATTTGAAGCTGAAAGACGGCGTGTAACGCTCGACGAACCTGCATAGGAGATACAAATGTAAATTCGACCGACGGCTGGCCCAATTAAAAGACAATCTTTACTCGGAACGAACTGGAGGTGCAAAAAAAAGGAACGGAAAAGAAAAAGTTTCTGCGGCGGAGCCGACGCGACGGTCGGTGATTTTTCACTGAACGTCGTCCGTACAAAAATCCTGTCTCGCCGTTCTAAATTCCGCTTATCTAATGGGGTTTCGACAGTAATGTGCCGGCGTATTATGTAGAACCATCCTGCCAGGCCCATCCCTTTTACGTGGAAGACCACGAGCAGCGGTGCCGTTTAGCGTCAGATAGCGGAAACGTATGAGGGACGGGGTGAAGCCACCCTTATCTTAAGGGTAGCTACTCAATAGCTAGTCGCACCGAAATTTCTACAGTTTTCTCTCGTTCACATTCCGTCGTCCTTTCTGGTTTCTATCTTCGGCGTTCTATCTTATATTTTCTCGGACTTTTCTGAACGGATTTCTATTTTGCTGATCGCTAAATTAATTATAATCCTCGTATCATTAATCTCTTGCATAGAATATTTGGTTTGGACTTTCGTGAATTATTTTCGACTGAATAAAATTGTTAAAAGTGGGAATACACTCTCACTAAATATCTATTTCTTAAAATTGACATGGACAACTTTTATTTTGAACAAAATGAAAAACATTTCATTCTCTTATACACTATTTTCCACTTTTTACGACTATTGGTATAGAGAATGATCTCTTCAATAAATTCAGCAACGAACACGTTAGCAAATGTGTGTCGTCAATGTCTCTGAAAAATTACCGCTAAAAATTTCTGTTATGACGTAGCCGGAGTATACGCAGGCCAACTATGCCTCCCGTTCAAAGTACCAAGGAATATTTCTCATTCGTACCTGCGGGGCACATCCGCATAATTTAATGTGCAAGACAGAGGAGGCACGAGGTAGGCCTTAGTCGCGCCGCTTAGGGTTACTTATACTTCGGCCGAGCTATGTATGTAGTGTACAGGAGTGCCTCGGGGGTAGGTGCTTGCGGTAAATCTAATAATGTTGTAATGCTGTTACCCCTTCCCCGACCCCGGAAAGTTGGACCGTAAGTTTCTACCGGGCCTGTTGGCTCCAACTGCCGCCGTGCCGAGAATTTCTAACGCGTTTGCCGTTTTCGCTGTATACACGCCGCGTACGCATACTTCCGGTAGAAAAGAAAGATCCGCTGCGAGACACGCTTCCGGAAGATCTCGATGACTGCGAACGGTCCTAACGCATATGTGTATAGTGTATGCACTTCAAAAATATGAAACTACTAGAGGTGTGCGGGAACCCGGGAATTCCCGAATCCCGATGTCGGGAACGGGATGGGAAGCCTCGTATCATGTCGGGACAGGATCACAGAATATTCGGGATTCCCGGGGTGTTCGGGTTCCCTTTGAATTTTTTCGGGATTTCTGATATTGTACGGAATCTTTTAATATTGTTTTTTTAGTTTTTATCTATGCTACAAGAGTCTTCTATGTAATTTCGTTTTTCGAAATATCGTGTAAAGAGAAGTCACGCGTACAATTGCCATCGCAAAAACAGTAAACATAATGTTAATGGTTATTTATTACAAGCGCCATTGTACTTTACACAAAACACTTTTATTATAGAATGAATAAGCTGAACTACTTTATATGTGCAGTGACTCCCACTAATATTCGGACACTCTTAAAGAAACGATAACTTTTTAAATATTGTACTATATTTGAACTTTTTTTGGGAAGATGGAGCAATTAGTTTGCTATAGGATGTGAAAAAACATTTTTTCAAAAAATGCAATTGATCGGAATTGTAGAAAAAATACTAAAAGTTGCATTTTGCAACTTTTTTATGTGAGCCTATATCGAAAATTTAAAAAATACGTTTTGTAGATCTGTGTCAATTAAATATATTCTGAAAATTTCGTCAAAATCGTTGCAATGAGCTACAAACGTTTAAAGATGATAAAAATGGCAGATTTTCACGATTTTCGGCCTATAACTGCAGTAAATCTAAGAATTCTTAGATCTTTCAATGCCTGTCGTTTTTTTCCGCATAAACCGATTTCGATGAAACTTTCACAGTGCATAAAATAATTGACACAGATCTACAAAATGTATTTTTTAAATTTTCAATATAGGCCCACATAAAAATGTTGTAAAATGCAACTTTTAGTATTTTCTCTGCAATTCCGACAACTTGCAATTTTTTTAAAAAATTTTGGTCACGTTGTGCGGCAAACCAATTGTTCTAACTTCCCAAAAAATTTCAAATCGTATGGTCCAATATTAAATATGTTGTCGTCTTTTTAAAAGTGTCCGAATATTAGAGGGAGTCACTGTATGTATAGACTATATGATATGATGAACACATGAGGACGTCTTATTAGAGAGTGAGATCAAGAGAAATAAGAAGGTACAAGAATGTAAGCCACGGTTACGAGTTTAACCTCGTGAAAGGAACTACAATTACTTTCTATAAAAATATGCATTTGCATAAACATCCGCTGTCTACTTATAAATTATCAAGTTAAATAAAACTTGATGTTTTATTTAGACAAATCTAACACTATGGTCATTGTTCAAGAAAACAAGACACGTTTTCGAATCCCAGCATTTTAAGAAATCCCGAACATTTCCAGGAATACCCTAATATTTTCGGGAATACCCGTACGGTTCAAGATCCCGTCCCGTCCTGGTCCCGCACATCTCTAGAAACTACATACAAAATGTTTATAGCGTAGTCGCAAATGAAGTAGATATTTAGGTGGCTGTATAATGACAATGGAGATTTATATTGTTAAGGAATATTTCAAATGTATATATGAATTCTTATTTCGCACAGTCGAATGTACTATAAGTATTTATTTATATCTCATAATTAGACTGCGGATCTTTATGAATTTATGGCAAAATTGAATAGATGAAATTCAAAATTGTTGGAAAATTTAAAAAATTCATGATGTCAATACATATATAATTTCTCCTCTATTAAAATCATTAAGGGAAGGAATAACATTGAATTTAGTTTCTATTTCTTGCAATCGATGCGGACAATTTTGATTTAGCATAAAGATCCGCAGCCTATTCATAATTATACCAGAATTTGCAGAAGAACCGGAAGGAGAGTAACGCGGGATCGGAGTTATATGTAAACATTTACAGCCACTAAATGGCGCGATGGCGGCGAGAATTTCCGTAACACAAGAATTATTGTACTTGTCGATTAACGAGCGGCGGTAGGGCAACAGGTAGCTGACGCCAATTTACCGACTCTTCCAGTGTACGTGGTCGAAATCGAAAGAGGCGGGATGACGGCATTCTTCCGTAAATTTCCCGCGACTCGCGTCCTCACCTCCCGTTCCCCCCGTTTTCGCGAACGTCGTCGTTAGTCTCTGTTGGAGACCCCCTCGTTCCCCGCCGGTATGTCTGGAGCCCCGCGTAGATATATGTCACGAGCCTAGGTAAGCCTCGCAGTCACCCGAGGGTGTTCTGCAAACTATGCTCGTGAAAAGTTCAACACAACTTCATAACATCGGTGTTCCGTGAGAGAATTAGGGGGTGAGAAGGGACTCGAAGTGGATGGTCGGGCGAAGTGCGGCCGTCGGGGGCCGGGGGTAAATTTGTTCTAGCGTGAGCTTACATCGGTTACGTTAAGTACATAGGTGTTTGGGGCTAGTTAGCTGTATCTACTCTCTCTGACTGGGTGCAACTTGAAACGTACCGCGAGCAACAATCCTCTCGTGGATTCGGTAAGTTTCCGTGCCCCCCTCCCCTCCAGAACAATCAGAAACATTAACGCCGGGAACTTTGAGCTATCTGTCTGATCCAACCGCGTGCATCACTCGTCTTCTGCGGATGACGTTATCTCCGGAAGCCTAAAAAATGCGACATTATCAGAGGGAAGGGATGTGCTGCCAAATATATGTCGGCAACCGTCATTTTTATTCTTGCCCGCCTAAGTCTCAGATATCCACTCTATATTATAAGGAAGTTCAAATTGACAGCACATGTTGTACAGTGAAATAATAATATTGTGCTGGCTGAAATGCATGTAATACGTAACAAAATGAAATAATCAATCAAAATTGTTAATCGAAAAATTCGAATGGGTAATGTCAGAGTCGAAGATAGTCGAAAGAAAATGTTTTCGCGAGAAAGATTTTCGCAACGATTAGACGGTCTACTGCACACATTTTGCCAATTGAGATCCACAAGCGGATTGAGTCAGACTTTGAACAGAATTCAGCCTGAACAGCAATTTGAGGCGTTAATACCATAAGCACGAGCTAGAAATTCAATCCTCTTGCGTACCAATGGTTCTATACGAGTGAATATTGGTTATATTACACAGCATGATGCTATTGATGCAGAAACAAAGACCACGGTACAACGAGTTCGCCAAAAATACATGACCGATCCCGTTCGAATACTACGACCGACATAATAGGCCGCGGGGTATCGCGGAAAATTCCTCAACCGCATAAAATCACAATACAAAACAACCTGTGACCCGAATCCTATGTATTTCTCTTTCCCGTTTCCCTCTCTTTTCGATCCACGCTCTCGCCCCCCCCCCTCCCCTTCACCCCTCTTCGCCCGTGGCTGCTCTTTTTCACGGTTCCGACTCGCGGAGATAAAAATCAGTAATTAGCCAGGACCATTATGGCGGCCGTTTGAAAAATTAGCGGGTCGTGGGGTAACCGCCCCTCTGGATATAATCCTGCATCGGTAACGGCGCATACCAACGTGCATCCAACCTGTCTCTGATTTATACTGGGTTGCTATTAATTACACCCACCCATTACCTCGCTTTCCACTCTGGCCAACCTTCGTCCGAATGCCTCCACGCATCCCCCCGATTTTCTTCTACCGAGCGAACCCGCAAAAATCACCGGGTTTATAATATTTTTTACACATCGGCCATCGCTAAGCTCTATACACACAAAAGAACTTTAATTTACAGAATCAGATTTAATCGACCATGTATATTACTCGAGCGAACAACGTTAACATAATATTTTAAATTATATTGTTAACTGTGAATTTTTAATAAGTATAAAAGAATTGACACTATCTTGTAACACTTTAGAAGCGGTTCATCTTTACCCTGTAACATTTTTTCCTAAATTCAACCAGAACAATTTTTAACGGAGAGAATATTAGGTCATCAATATTTTTTAACACACCGAAGAAGGCTTTCGTTGAATAGTAGATTAGAACATGTTGATGAAAGTCCTTCATAGGATAAACATAACAACAAGCTTGTCTACGAGCAGTGTCTCTTGAGATTGAAAGCATACAGCCAGCGTGTGTTGCTCTGGGACAATGAATGACACGGAGTCGCTTACTCGATTTTTCAGAGCTATTCTGTTGCTCTCCCGATGTTGATTTTTTCCACCGCTATTGTCTCATAGCTTCCATCTTTCAGTGTCCACAGTGACGCATTTTCATAGCGTGCGAACGCGTGTGTCATTGTGTGCGTGTACCAGCACGGGAGCGTGCGCGCGCACAAGCGTCTGTATGGGTGAATATCTTTTTTTTGTTTGCATACGAAAGAATTGGAATTCGAGCGCGCCGAGTCGAAAATTTCAGCCGGGTTTCGCATCGGTTGTTGTTTCAACTGACGCTGACCGGTCTCGACGGGATGCGGCGCAATTAAATTAAATGCTTCGGATTAATTGTTCGAAAGCAGTTAAATTAGTTGCGTTTGTTTTGCCCGATTTTTCCGCAATCTCGCTGCGGAATGCGCGCGGTATACACGCACCAACGAGGGAGGAAATTTCGTTGGCCGGCCGCCTATTACCCATCGCGTGTGTCCTCGAATCTCGCCCGGGGATCACGGGAAACCGTCGAAATATGGGCGTGCTTTCGCAAAAAGGACACTTAAAAAATTCATTAGCGGGAAACCCGTGTGTACGTGTTTGCATGCCAAATGTAGCCGCGAGCCGCGCATTTTTGTTTTCCGTTTCGCCGAACAAAGAATTCGCGATTCGAAACGCGCCGATGCGATGGAAAGGATATCCGCGCTTAACAAAGCGACCGAAAGAAGAGAAACGATTTTTCGTTTAATGCGTTTTGGCCGGGAGCGTCGGCCGGCCGATAATTTTGTCCTGTTGTCGGCCACAGAATAATCTTCATGCACGTAGAATTTCACTCGAAACGAATTATGTTAAGCATGCAAAATTCATCTTTGAATGCACGTATATTCATTCTTCTAATCCGGGAAATAATCCGACGCGATTTATAATACAGACTTGTTTTCACATATATTGCAAGTTAAATAATCTGCTTTTGTGTAAAGCTTATTTAATCAACAAGCAATTAAGACTTTTAAAATGGTAGACAGATTAAAAGAATGTAAGTGCATTTACATGTTATTGTATATCTACTGAAAGTATTAACGAAAGAAATTTCTATATGATCCCTCCGTCTAGCAACTGATGAAGAAAATGTCCATTTCGCATAAAGATTCGCAATCTACTAATACAATGTAATTAATACTGTCCATAAAATTTTCGTTCTTTTTTTAATGCGAAAAGAAGTTGCAGGCTGAGGCTAGCACTGAGCCTCAGCGTTATCTAACTATACCAAAAGTTAAAAAGTTATAAATAAACTGCGGATCTTTATGCATTCATGGCTTCCAAAAATTTTCAAAAAATTCTGTAGTATAAAATTTGACAGAATTTGATACGATTTCTATTTATTCCAGAGCTGCGGAGGCTAGTACCATTGAAAATAAAATTTCATTTGATTCCGCTTTCTTGAAATTCGTCTACAAAAATTGCAAACTGCATAAACATGCGCAGTCTAGTTATAAATAATTGTAGCATGATCTTACTCTCAATTGGTCACTTACTGGTACATTCGCTTCCGAAAGATCGTTGAAAGAGTTTAGACCGATGAAAATCGTAATTATTTTTTCACCATCCGAATAGAAAGATTTCTAAGTTTCTCAAGTGGCACGACTACCATCTTCGCAGCCATACTCCCGGCGTATTTTCTGAAGCGCCGTTGGCCCCGGCCAAGTTGGCCGCAGCCGAAGGAGGAGCCGAGTGCAGGCAGGAGTGCATCGTCAGCGCCGACGCGACGCGGACTCTTGAGAGCCGCATTGCTCGGATGCTGACGATACGTCCAGGACGCGTACGACCGTCTGGGCGAGCTTGCAAGTAAACGTACGCTAGACATGGTTAGACTGGCATCCGGCCGCAAGCTCTCAACCTCATTGCGACCATGAAGCCACCCCGATTCCGACTAGCTTTCGTGCTTCTCCCCGTCGTTCAACCCCCCTCCCGCCCCTCCTCTGCCCTCGTGGATTTGCCTGTGTAACCGATAGCCGTCCACCAGATATCGCATCGTTGAGACATTCAAGACATAACGGGCCGAGGAGAGATATGCATCATTAGGATTGCCGGACAGCCGACACGCGTGCCCACTCGGCGCAGCGTTCCTGCATCCTTCGATACTCGATTGGTCGAGATCGATGGAATGCTGAGGGGTGCCTGGCTCTAAGATGTCCCGCATAGCTCATTCCAGACCGCCCATTGAGGGTCGTTCAGCAGAAATACGCGTGCAACTGCAGTCGAGAGTTACGAAACTTTTTCGAATCTCCATACCCATGAAATGTTGTTTACATTTTCAGTGATCGCACTTTTTTTTAAATAGATAAAAATAAGATAGCCGCAGTGGCGTCATCAGTTAAAGGGCACGTCAGCCAATTCGTTGATAATGGTTCAAGGCATACCAGATAATTGTGCATTAAAGTTCCATGCATTGATGTACAAAGGACTCTCGTTGGACCAAGAACATCCGCTTATGGTCCAAACATTCCACGTGCTACTAATACATTATACAATTAATCAACCTATTTTATTTTCATTTCCCCGGATTCCCGCGGATGGGAATGATTTACAGCATACTTTACGATGTCTCGTATGTATATTCATTTTCTCGGTGGGACGGAATTACATTCTGAAGAGCTAAATTGAATGAAGAGGAAAATATTCTATTTAGGAAGAATTTTTCTAACATTGCCTGCAATAATAATGTCTTTAAATATCATTCGCAGTCGCAGACAATTTAAAATACTGAAGTAACCGACCTTAACCCTGTATTGCATTCCGTTTCTAATTGGGGACTTAAATTTCAAATGTTCTATAGTAAATTAAGTATACAATACTGAAGACTCTGAGCATGTTGGTTCCAAGTGGGAACATTGCGATTTTGTACCTGCATATGTATAAAGCTCCCATACAGGGACAGTCATAAAATGCAATAAATAACATTTTCTAATAAAATTTTTTTATTTATGTCATGACCACACTCATTTTTAAGTAGACTAGCAGCCATATATATTCTTTTCAACTTGTCATAAAAATTCATGCAATAGAGGGTTAAAGAAAGAAAAGATCAACCAATCGTTTTCATTTCGATTGAAATATTAAAATAACCGAATCGAGGAAGGTCTAATCCCTATTTCCGCTGATCGTTGCGAAAGCAGATTCCAGAGAGGTTTAAAGAAAGAGCAAGGTGTCCCTCAGGAAAGAACGCGAGCCGTTGTGAATAAACGGGTCCGTTCATCCGCGCATTCCTAACACTAAAATTGCATACCTCCGTATATGCGTGCATACGGGCTGGAAACAAACGAATGGGGTTGTTCGGCCACCATAGAGGGTCCACTGGGACGGGACAGCGAGGTGGGAGGAGGGTGGGTTTTAGGTGAGCCGAAGCCGGGATGCGGGGACGGCGCGGGACAAAACGAGATACGGGACAGGGAGAAAGAAGGAGAGAAAGATAGATGGAAATAGGGTGCACGGGTTTCGGTGATGGTTGGGGGTGAAAGGGGTAGATACGGTGGTGGTGCCGATGGTGGTGCCAGTGGCGGTGCCAGTGACTCGGTCGAACGACGAGGGGTATGGAAAGCGTAATCGTTCTAGCCCCGGACCTCAACGAACTGCCCCTACGCTTCGTGCCTCTGTCCCCCTCGCACCCCCTTCATCCCCCGTGCCCGTTTTCTCGCTCGCTATTTATTGCCCGCACTCGGCCGGTTCACAACATAAATATGTTACACCTATGGCCACACCTATTGCCCACGGCTCGCGGATTCCTCTGCAGGCATGCGGCCAGTCCGCGAAAAGAATTACACGGATAAATGTTTTGCTCGCGTTTGCTCTACGCGTTTTTTCTCTCCTTCGTTTCGTAACCTTTCTCCCCTAATTTTCCGTTTTATGTACATTTTTTCGTAAATTCAAGGATTTTAACGTCTGCATCGAACCGACAAATAGAATGGTCCTTTTTCATAATGTTAATAATACTTTCGACATTGTCGGCCTTTTAATTAACTCTGTGTGACTCAACTCATTTCAAACTTAAAAAGAAATTTGAAAGACATATAATGTATTTCGAGTTGAACAATAATGTTCACCGTAACGATAGATAACAGTGACACGATTGACCTTGTATGGCTACGTGAAAGTGAAATCTCTGTCAGTGCTGAATTGTTGTACCAATTAAATAATCGCCGGGAATGACTCGCGCACTCGTCGAGATTGAACGATTCGCGGAACAACAAGTGTAGTTTTGTGAACTAATTGGGCTAATTATACGTCGAGGGAGAATCGATTCGCTATTACGTTATCATCGTACCGACCCCTTTCGTATCGTCGCTGCCTTTAAAACGGAACCTGTCGACAACCTCTTACCTAAGGGACACAATCTCCTATAATACAACTGCAGGAATCGAGGGTAACGTAAGAGCAGGCCTGCGAGGGTTTCGAAGTAGGGGTAGCGCGGAGGGTCGAGTTTTCGAAGATAAAAGAAAGACCAACTGTTGAATATCGTCCAAGCCTGTTACGGACCTTCTACGTCATTGTCTATGTTCAATTGCCGATCCACCACAAACCGAACAATAAACAGACTCGACTCTAAACAACTATCAAAAACCGCAAGTCTCGCGCGAATTAAATCCATCTTGAAAAAAAAGCAAAATTACTTACGTTTCTCGTGATTTCGCACACGTAGAGCAGCTCTCGCGAAAATTAGTCGGCGAGTCTTGTTCACAGGATCACAGATCACGACTGGTTTCTTCCTGGGTCGGCCAAACTTTATTTATATAATTATAAGTGACGATTTAAAAAAAAAACAGAAACAGCAGAAGGTATTCTAGTTGGGTGGAAATATAGAGGGGGTATGGTGGAAGTGGGGGGAAAGCTTCGTGAGCGAAGGAACAATGGACAAAATCGACCGGGCGCGTTCCCAGCGACGCTCGTCTTCCGAGGGTGAGTTGGAAGCTCGACTCGCGGGGACGTCGGGACGCCCGAAAGCTCGACAGCTCCGCGGACGCACGTGCAACTCGGCCGCGTGGCACGTGGTGTTTGTCGGAGTGGCTCGGCTCGAAAGCCGCTCAGCAGAGCTTGCAAGCTCGAGAGCTTTCATTGGCCGATGGGTGGAAACTGCGCATGTTTGCGGGTGTGGCCAGAAGTTAAGGGGCGGAATAAGCTCGACATGATGATAGGGCATCCCCGAAAGGGGCACGTCTTCGTGGGTGGACACGTTCCGCCGCTATCCCACCCCTAACGTGCTTTTTCCTTTAGCTCCTAACGAGCGTGAGAACCGCTCTCTCCTGTCCAAGCTCCGAGAACTTGCCAACTGACTTCTTCGGCAAGGAGCCGAGAGGGGGAGGGGCGCGCCCGCTGGACTTCGTCGGTAATTAAGGGAAACTAATGACATCGAAGATTCCCCGGGATCTGGTCTCGCAATTCTGCCTCTTCTTGGTAATGTTCTTCACTGAATTTTCTTCTCTGGTCACGAGCACCAATGAATTTTTTCCTATAGAATCTTTACTTTATCTACTGAAATGCACTGGAAATTCACTGGAAATAGAAATATTTTGATCTCGTTTCGTAATTTAACACAATATCTACTAATGATTATTTCATAATTTTTTTAAGTCTACAGTGCATGGCTAAGGATTTTTTAATAGATCCTTCAACAGCAGTAGCAACTTCAATTGTATAGCAAAAATTCACTCCTAGTAACGTAACCAAATAATTTCGTTTGATATTATTATGTAAAAGAAGTTTTTTAAGTAAACTATTCCTTTTGGTAATACTCTTCATTCAATTTTTTACTTTAGGGGCATATTTGGTATTGTACCAAAAATTTTCAAGAACAACAATTTATTATCTAATGAGGTACAGTGATTGGAAGGATTGATGAAAAAACTAAAATCTTGAACTTTTATACAGACAGACATTAAGAAACATTAAGGAACATTTCACTTTATTCTCAAATACCAGCTCATTCTAGACTGAAATTGTTACAGTAGTCAGGAAAGTAGTATACAGAAGTAATACTAGTTGTATCTAACAGAAAATTTCACATTTTATTTGTTTGATAACGTCGCCAGATACTTTACGATGGTAATTCTGCCAAAGGGACATTTATAAAGCATATACTGTACATCAAGTTAGATGTTGAAAATTGACTCACGGAACAGAATAAACATTATTGTACAAGGCGTCTCAGAATGGGTGGTACAAGCGGACATAGAGTGGTTTTATTTACCAAAATAAGTAAAAAAAAATATTTTTCGGTTGATGCTTCGTTTCCAAAATGGAGTTTGAATATTCAGGGGGATTTAACGCGTCTGATCATGGCTAAACAATTCTACTTCTTGTGAACGCTAAGACACGCACAGGTTCTACTGTGATTTTTAATGGCTTTGGGGAATATTATTTTCTTCAAAAAATCTCATTGCAACGTTGGCTGTGCTGGTTTTGAAAATTGTCCCGTTGAAGCGTAAAATTGTTTTCGTATTTTCATTTTCGCTACGCATCAACTCTCTAAATTTTATTTCAATACAGTCATATATCTAATTACTGTTTATATATAGTCATTAATGATTAATAGACTGCGGATCTTTATGCATTTATAGCAAAATTGAGTAAATGAAATTCAAAATTGTTAGAAAATTTAAAAAATTGAAGATGTCAATATATGATTTATCCTCTGTTAAAATTATTAAGGGAAGAAATAACATTCAATTTAGTTTCTATTTCTTGCAATCGATGCAGACAATTTTTATTTTGCATAAAGATTCGCAGTCTAATGATTAAATTTCTCAAGCACTGAAATATTCCCAGACCATGACTGTACCACAACCATATTTTAAGGTCATTTTTACATTGGTTTACCTTAGCTTCTTGCACATTTCCTTCATTTTCTGCAAACATTTCTTCATAGGTCTTATAAGATATTCCCAATACTTCGTAGGTTTGTTTACATGTAAAACATAATTATCCATACGTACTTTCTCACGTCGTCGAAACACTCGATGGTCCGAGGCACAGAAAGAATATAATTCCACATACTTACTTACGTTGATAAACATATGTGATTTAGCAGCCAAAAAGATTTGGTATCATTAAATATTACAAAAATTGTAAAGTCTCTTGACTTTGATTTAAATACGTGGAATTTAATATAAGAAAAGTGATGATGATGAAGTTCGACATGAAGTTCATGTTCGTAGGGATAAATGAACGGGTGTCTGGAAGAAGGGCCTATGTCAGATTTTTAAAATTTTATAGAAGTGCAATTTTGAACTCCATCGTAACTTGCAATAATAGAAACTCTTCCATTGGAAAAAGACTGAAAACTCAAAGACCTTTTTTACGGTTTGTTTTGTTAAATGTTAAAGCGGAATAAGTTCCTAATTGCGTTCCTGTAAAATTTAAAAAACCTGACATGAGCCATTCTTCCGGACACCCATTCAAATGATCCGTTCACCGTTGACCTTGGATTTCTACGTGACTTGTGAAGAAAAGCAGATCTCTGTGTCGTCCATGCGGCAGTGGGTAAGATATTGGGTTGGGGACAAAATTTCTTTGTAGTTTAATGTAGAAATGAATCAAGTTTTTTCCATATTTTAAATGAAGTTTATTAAATCAAGTATGTGCCGTTTTGATCGACCACCTTTTGCCATTTTTGAGGTAAAACCATAATTCTGTCGCTGTAGAACTTCTGTGATTTCTGGGTGAAAAACTGTGACACGTGATTTTCACAGACCTCTTTTGAAGTCAACTTCACACTATTAAGAGAGTTCTGTAGAGACCGAAACAAATGGTAGTCTGATGGTGCAATATCAGGACTATATGGTGGAGATGCATCAAAACTTCCCAGCCAAGCTCTCTTAATTTTTGACGGGTCATCAAAGAAGTCGATCTATTAAATTTTTCAATATTGACTCATGAGGCAGGCAAACATCGAGCTGTTTTTGTATTCGGCCTTCTTTAAATGGTGTAGAACTGTTTTGTGGTCGATGTTTAGTTCCTTACCGATATCATGACTGCTAATGTGACGGTCTTGCTCAGCATGATTTCATCGACTTTTTCAGTAACTGGTCGACCAGAACAAGGTGTATCTTTGACATCGAAATTTCCAGATTCAAAACGCTTGAACCAACTTTGTGCCACACGCACTGGTACTGTACCTCGTCCATAAACATCACAATTTTTTTTAGCAGCTTGAGTTTCATTCTTTCCTTCCTTCTAATAAAATTTCAAAATGTATCGAATTTCTTCATTATTTTCACACATTTTCAAGACGTAATAACTTTCTTATCACCTTTCAGACGCACTCAAGTAATGCCAGTTCCGATTAATATTAATAGAGTTATGACATGGTAAGACCATCTATCGTGAGGACACGAAAAAACTTTTTCCCCGACCCAATGTTAACGAGCACAGCAAGATAATTTTCTTTGGTAGCAACAGGTGGAGGGTATTTGGCATTAGCGAGGAAAGAAAGCGGAAGGGTCGCGGTGGCGTAGTATCGTCGTGCAAAGTGTTTTTCGGCGCGGGGCGATGCTCAGTCGATCGTTAACAAATCAGGCCGGCCCGGTAAATGTTTGACGAGGTTGCGTGTCCGTGGTAAAGCGAAAGTCTAATCACGGCCGACCGATAAATAAATCGGTCTAGCTAAACAGCGAATCAGTTAGGAGGATAGTGTGATTTCAGGGAAGAGTACGCGCGGCGACCGTTGCTGCGCCGGGATACGATGGTTTGTATGGTGTATGTGGGGGGGGGGGGGGGGGAGAGTAGGATTTCCATCACGTATTTGCACGGTGTGCCTGCTGATTGGCGTGCACCGGCTACCACCGTTTTAATGATTTACCCTTGGAGAATGGCACTCGAGCTAGGACGGCGTAACGTGATTTATTATTGATTGCTGTTCACGCTGAATAAATGTAATTTAGTTATTCATCTGTGTCGTTTTCGAGCCGGACGTCGGCGCGGCCTTTGAAACGTTTCATCTTCGGCCGACCGACGACGAGCCGACCGACGAGCCGACCGCGGCGCGGGACGGACGCGGATGGTTCGGAACGGGACGGATAATTGACTCCACAATTACGGGCGTAACGTCGCCGTTCGTGGATTTAGGATGGCCGGATATGATTCATTAGGTGTTATTAAATCGTGGCGGTCTCGTCTGCTCCGGATACTTCTATAACGGACAGACGACGGAACGTAAATATGTAATGGACCGCCGTCTCGGTGCTGATCGTTCTGTATAACGTCAACTATTGATTGCAATTATGACACGCGCGGCGCAAGTCGCGAATTCAAATCCGGCTGATCGGTGTTTCATAAATTCGCAATGACGCACAGGTCCGGCGTGAGTGACGCGTCATATATCGCGCACCCGCCGTACATTTACGTGTGCGCTCGCGGCATATAATTGCAATTAGAGCGGAATTCATTTACATCGATCGCCGTTCGATTTGTTCGGGGAGGAAAGCACGGATTTACACGGGCTCGCTGCACGCGTTAGCCCGCGTCTGGATTTATTTCCGTGTACGTCAATCTCGGCACCGATCCCGCGATGTAAATGCTACTAGATTAGCCCGGCACCGAAAGCGCGCACGCACACGCCAAACCTGTTCGGGCATAACACCAACGATTCCCGAAGAGAGAATTTCGGGACCTGCCCCCGTGGTCCTTAAACAGAGAATATCTCGTTTCGCATCGGGCCGCGATACGGTCCGTGTTTTTCTCTGAAAGTATTCCGTGTCCGTTCCTCACAAATACCTGTTCAGGTATAAATATCGACATCGCTTCGTCGTTCTCCCGCGCAGCTGTGCATTCAACGGATTTTCCACTTTCGTTTCTTCCTTGGTTTGAAATTTATTGTTGGAACACTATATTGGATTTTGTATTCTCGGATGTAAATTGTCAGGGTTTTACGGTAATAATGTTGGTTAACCCCTGAAATTTGAAATGTTGTGACACAAGCACAATTTTCTTTTTCAAACTGCCACTACTTTCATAATAGCAACATTGTTTTAATAACCGTACGCTACGATTCAGAAAGTACATTTCTATTATTATAGTAAATCGGAAAGAATTGTTCATTTTCGATTCGTTTCGATCAATGTCGAATCAATAAAAAAGTGTCACTTCTCTTACGATTAATGAAATAGTAACAAAATCCCTGCCTGCATGCGGTTACGTACCTTTCTACATCATGTAAATATAATACCATCGATTTATGCAAAATGCACGTCAATGGATGGGTGTAAAACTAATGGTGAGTTAATAATTTTGTGGGATACATGCAGGTATGCCCTACACAACAAAATACTCATGCAATACAGTTTCGCTCCATCACGGTTCGATAATTGGGGAAATCCCCTTACAGCATGGAATTCCTACAATACGGTTTCGTTTTGGTGCGAAACAAAATACATAGCAAATCTATCAAAGCCATGATGCCATGGAAACTCATCACAAATTTAGACTGTATTATTTTCGTGCCTCTATCTACCAAATAAATTGAGACATCTTTTCTTTGGCGAATTTCTGCTTAACAAAATCAACGCAGAACATTTTTATTTTTCATGAAGACTCTGGAGTCTACTGATGAAGCAAAGTTGGTCGGAACGGTATTCGAGATGGACGAAATTACTTCAGAACTAAGATTGAAAATTTTACCTTAAAAAGCGTGCAGGACAGGGTTATCTTCGAAGACCGAATGTGATTCAAACCCTCCTTTCTAAATTCACATTCTTTCACTGAAAGAAGCCTAAAATACTGAAGTTTTAACTCTCGGACAACGGACGATTTTTACAGCTATATAATTGGCAATGCTTAAGATCGTTCACAGCTCTAATTAATAATTTTAAAAAATTTACTTTTTATGATGTCTCGTGTAGACACATTAGTCTTTCCGATATGCTCAATGAAACAACTATTCAGTTAGCTTAATTACCACAAATTGAGTACTTAAATGACAGTTTGGATGTTCCCGGTCAAAAATGACTTCGGCACAGCATTCGGAGGGTTAAACTTTAAGTTTGCTTTCAATAAACTTTTACAACCCCTGGGATAAGGAGATTTCCGAAAAATAGTAAGATATAAATTATCATGAATTTATTTTAATGGTCACCAATTTTGTTACAATTTATTGTACTTGAGTGACGAGCGAGGTGGCTCATCGATCACGTGAATATATAATTTTGCGGTTTGATTACGTTAGAAGGCTGCCCAGATATTAATTAAACGGTAATACGGTATGGGGTAATAACGGCGAACGGGGAACTGTAAACCGAATAGAAAATGTATGATCGGAAGCAGAGGAGAGAGGGAGAAAGAGAGAAAAAAAAGGAAGGATTTGTTCTGAAAATTTCATTTCGATTTTTTTAAATACCACGCACCGCGCGGCCGCCGCATCCGGGATTAAAAGCTAATTCGAGCGATCCAGTTTAATTGAGCGATTAACGGCTAAATAAAGCCTGGCTTTCCGTCCCTCTCGCTGGCTCGCCCTCTCTTTTCCTACCGATGTCCACTTTCCTCACCCTCTCTATCCCCCTTTTAGAACAAATCGTTCGTGATGGTGTCCAGCTCGGTGGAAAATATAATTCAAAGATATTTATGGCTGGATTACCGCTGGAATTGGGTATCTAATATACATGACCGGTTCCGCGGATCGGCCGGACTTTAACTGTCCACCAGGGGGGCGCGTTTCGATGTTTTAAAACCGTGCGTTGATCGTGATCGCGGGCCGTACGATCGCCGATTATGCGTCGATGCGATCCCATATGCAGCGCGCGAATGATCCCGCGGCGAACGACAATTTTCACAAAGTCGTTTCTCGTATAATCAGCCCTCGAGCCTGTAAGTGGAATAAAAGGGAACCGGGACAAGAGTTTCCCGGCGGTCCTGGGAAAGGATTAGCCGCAATTGATAGCCACGAGTATGGAGGAACGTGCTTGAACCTGGCGTTACGCACCGGAGCGCAGACCGTGGCTAAACTATCTCTGTTGTCCCGAAAAGTGTGCGTGCCGTGGAATTTCGGGCACCGGCCTGTGTACGTGCTGTAAAAAACGATCGCGGCTGGAAATCGTGTAAAAATCAACAATAAAGGATGAACCACTTGAAAACTGACCATGCGAAACTGTTTTTTTTTTTTTAGTTTTTGGAGATGTTAAATAATAAAAGAAGAAAAAGAGGAAATAATAAACGGAAAAAAAGAAACATCAGAGCTCGATGGTTTTATTTGCTCGTCAATATAAAATATTTTCAGTCGGATCACTCGAATCTATTAAATTGTAAATAAAACATATCTGATGAAAGCCTCTCTTGTTATTTACGATAACTGAGCGCGCGCCGTGGAAAATAGAACTTTGATGTTGAAGTAAAATGCAGTGGAGGGTGTATAGCATATTTTGAAGTTTTATATCAATTATTAACAGACTGCGGATCTTTAGGCAAAACAGAAATTTCTTACCCGAATTGCAGCAAACTAGAGTGAAATAGAAATTTATTTTCTTCCCTACTATGTTTAGTAGCTTGAGAATAATATAATAGCATGCTTTAAATTTTTCTAATATTTTTGCTATTTTAAATTACACTCGCCTGAAAATTTTACTTAATTTTGGGAATGTTAGAGAATCTTCGGTTGCTTAATCCCTTAGCCACGGTAGGCCACTATAGCTTCACTTGATGTCATCTTTTTGAATGGTACGTCATTATAGTTACTCACTTGTTCGTCGCGTGTTTAAACCATTAGCTTTTAAAATATTTGATCATATAATGAGCAAATAAAACAAACACCGTAATGAAGTCTTTCGGTACGATCTCTTGAAAGATTCTATGACTGATTTGTTTCATTTGGTTCATTGGCTGCGGCACTGACGTAGCGTTGGGAGATTGGAGGATTCAGATTGTGTGTAGAAGTTGTGCGGGAGAATGTGCTGATGCATTGTCCGGTAATAAAAGAACTGAACCAATACAATCGTTGTCTTCTCGATCAATTTTAACGCATTGTTAACCGAATGCAGTTGATTCAATCATGCTTACCTGTTTTTATCAGTAAAAAAAACTACAAAGTGGAGGTGATAATCTCGTAAACGAAGCACGTGAATGACCAAAGAATTAAATTTCTACCCGTGATACAATCAAGAACAATGGTGCTTTTAAAGTTTATGTACAAAAAGGTTGACAATGGCGCTTTCTTTGATCCTTAAGTTTCTGTAGAAAAAGGTTGCGGTTGTATAACATTGCTGTTAAAAATCGGAGATTTCATATGCAACAACCTAATAAAACACTGAATTTCGTTGACATGATTCTACGAACCTTTTGTACAGTGGATGTATAAAGTGTTCGTACATCTTTTAAAATAGAATAGCTTTTTTATAGTTGTACCAAACGACCTGATTTTTTATAATCAATTAGAGGCATTGGTTTACGAAATGATATGCAAAAAAGATTTTCCAAAAGTTATAATTTACAAGGTTATATGCAAAAATAAAAAAGGCATTTTTTAAAACCTTTTTATTTGGGCCTTTAATGAAAATTTAAAATATATGTTTTGTAGATCTATGTCAGTTATACACATACTGAAAATTTCATCGAAATCGGTTGACGCAGAGAAAGACACGCATCGAAAGATGTAAGAGTCTGTGGATTTTAAGCAGAAACTGACCAAAAGTCGCGAAAAACTATGATTTTCACTACATTTAACCACTTGCGACTCTTCGGTATGTTAATCGATTTTGATGAAATTTTCAGCCTATGTATAACTAACATAGATCTACAAAACATATATTTTAAATTTTCATTAAGTAACAAAGTTTTAAAAGATGCTTTTTTAATTTTTGCATGCAACCTTGTAAATTGTAATTTTTAGAAAATCTTTGTTGCAGATCATTTAGTAAACCAATGCTTCTAATTGATTATAAAAAATCAGGTCGTTTGGTACAATTATAAAAAAGTTATTCTATTTTAAAAGGTGTACGAACACTTTGTACACCCACTGTATATTAGTTTTGCACATTCCGCGTTTAGTCTCGCCGTAGCTGCGAGGTTAAGCTCCATCGCGTCTCGGCAGTCTTTACCTCGAAAGAATTTCCCGGCCCCTTTCCTAATAAAGTAATTTTATCGGTCGTTACGTTCTGATTGTGTTCGCGTCCTTTAAATGGAGGAGAGGTCGTAGACCATACCGAACGCGGAATTAATTAGAAGCAGCTGCCGTTGCGGAGGCTAGGCATGATCGCAAGGTTAATTTTGATCCTGATCCAGAGTTAGGGCCAGACTAGTGTCCAGTGTCCAACGTTCTGCAGTGTCCGGTGGTTAGTGCCGGACCAGATGTCGCCACGGGCGTGACGTCACTGGTTAACTACCCTTTCGCAACCAACACCACGATTGCCGCCACCGCCGCCAACCCCCCGGTACCTTCACCGCACCGAACGGACACGATATACGGGGATGATTCTGATTAATTACCGATAGTTACACAAGCTGACGCCAGGCCGTTGACAACCCTCGTCAACGAACGGCGAGCCGGTCCTCCCCTATGGCTATCGAAAATCGCGTACCCGATTAACTTCTTTAAAACCGACCGCTCTCGCTCGGATTAAAAACTCCGCTCGAAATTGTTCGTTCGTAGTATAAATATTAGCGGTTAAATGAAGGACGACGAATGGTGGTGGGAGGGTTGGGGGGTATATAAAAAGTCATGATCTTCGTCGAAACGGGCGAAACGCGTGCCGGAATCGGGCGCCGCAGCAAATCCATTTATCGATTCGTCGAGGTTTAATTCATTCAGAGGGCCACCGGGAAGGATTGTTATGCGAGAAGGGATGAAAACGTGCGAGAGCACTAGCATCCCCTCGCGAGATGCATCGGGCCACGACCGACCGATCGGACCGCCAATATTTGGCAATTACGAAATATGAGTTTACATTTAATAATTGCGGTAAACACCGGCGGACGCGGCGAGTGGCCACAGGGGGTGGGCCCAACAAGATATGGTCGCACGTTCGTTTGCTCGCTCGCTCGGCCGGCCGACCGCTTCGCGTTTGGGGTAAATTCCGATTTACCCTCCGTGATAGGCATTATTCGACGCAACCCGCGACTACGTTTTATTCGCTCCAACACGCCGCGAACCTCTGTTTCCCTTTATCATCGTCCACCGAGATAAATGCCCGCCGCTCCTCCTCCCTCCGCCAACCAGTTTTTGTCCCTCGCGTGGCCGCACACGCGCGAACCTTTCACGCTCGCGTCTGCCTTCGACGTACATTTTTTTCACCCTGTGTGTGTGTATCGTTGTCTCCCCCTCTCTCTCCCTTCCTCCATGTCTCTCCTCTCTTTCTCTCTATTTTGTTTTCCCCTCCCGATGCATGCCCGCCACGCGATTGCATGGCGTCGATTAAACCTGGAGAACACTTGAGAAACTGTTCGAACGGGGATTGACGGGATGCGAAGACTGTCATGCTATCGGAGACGATGGGAGGTTCCTCCGCTGTCGCCTTCCGAACCTATATACTATTAATGAGAATATGATCAATACTAGCAAACATTTCCCACGGGATATTTACAGTGGCGCCGGTCCGCCGCGTATCGATACCGTATTTGCGATCTGTCGCGGTTATCGACGTTTATTCAAATGTAATATCTCGTCCGCCGACGAAGATTACCTGCTTGGAAAATGTGTCCCCCAGGTACATCGATTTTCCTTTGCCCCGCCGGCTGACGGGGCCATCCCATCTCTCGACCCCTTCTTCTTTCACCTACGAATTATCTTTCCTCGACGAGCAATGATAAAAACTTTCTTATCGGCTGTCACGCTACTTTCTGTGCACACAGAGACAGTCGCCGCTAGATTTCTTGCCTCGCGAGGCGGATGCTTCTGGCGTTCTCATGACAGCCACGCTAGGATCAATCAAATCTTTACATCAATTTACATCAATTTTCTTACATACGGTTTGTCCTGCTATCTCTACAAAAATTAATGTAGTTGGAATTATTTCCAACTTTTATTCATTATTTCCAGTTTTATTCTTATTATATTATTATAATAAGAATATTCTTATAATGTTATTATAATAAGAATAAAACAAATAGCTAACGATTTAAACTGGATAGTTGAAAATTATAATTTGGATGGAGCGTTTATAATTCTGAATCAAAATGAGTTATACGAGGATTAAGTACGAGCAAAAAATTGGATAAATTCTTACGAGGTTATGTACTTTTGCTAAAACAAGAAAAATTGCATTTTCTGTTAGCGCAATCCTATTTGAATATTCTCCCAAAGTATCATTTGGAAATTCGTAAAACGGCTGGTTTTGTAGCTCCGAAAGTAGAGTCGTACTGTGTGTGTGTGTGTGTGTGTGTGTAGTGGTAACGGATAAATAATAGAAACTTTAAATCTCTTTTTCTGGAAATAAACTTATCAAAATCAATACCAGAAATATCTGAAATGTCACCGGTTTAATATAGATAAAATTTTACACTAGCATTCTTCAGACTATCATTTAATACTAGACGAAGTGAATTTTAAATTCGTACATTTTTTTCTTTTTTCTTGCAAACAAAAGAGCCTATAAATTTGGATAAAAAATGATATATTGAAGTACTAATAACTGCAACTTTTTAAAAAATTTATTTCTTCAAAGTTGGCTTGGACAAGAACTAGGTTATTGACTAGTTTAATGTAAAATTTGAGAAATGACACAAAGTGTTTTGTAGAAATGGCTTTCTGAAGAATAGCTCCCACGTTCTTCTGGTTTAAGATATTTAGTTAAATTATTTAGGAAATACTATTCAAACATCATATAATGAGATATATACATTAATAATTTTATATACAAAAACATTGTTGACATAGGCTAACTATTTTCAGTGTAACGATATAATTTTGTCGTAGAGAAATCCACGGTTAAAACATTTTCGTATGTTCAATAAAAAGGACAATCCCCTTCGATCGCCTCCTCGAAAACTCGTTTACCTGTTCGCAAACCCGACGGTCCGTTAATTTGTCAAGAACAGTAAACAGTTTTCATGGAATTCGAATTATTCCTCGACGTTACGCAATCGTTTCAGCAGAGGATGCGCAGCTCAGGTGAAAACGTCTTTCAGAAGCATCAAGCATTTTCTCTGTCCTTGAAGGCTATGGATACGTTCACGGCGTTACGTAAATACACGGGAGCACCTTGTCACCTTTTATTCTCTCGTTTCGTATCCCTCCTTTCTCTCTCTTTCTTTTCAGCCTCGTACAACATGTACATTCTTTCGAAGAGCTTGCACACAAACCCAAGTTCACGCACACACACACACTTAGGCACGCACGCACGAACATCCCTCATCCCTGTTTCGCTTTCCCTTCTGCTCGGTGTCCTACAACAGTTCAAAAAGTTCTCGAGCCACTCTCGACGCAAGCTGTTCCACCAAGAATCTCGCGCCTTTTTCCAATTTCTTAAAGAGCTACGACAATTTATGTGAAGCGTGTTCATAAAGTACTGCCGGTCCCACCGCTCGGCCCCTCACCCCTGCGGCTCCTTCGAGTTGTAACCCTGAGGAAACCTGGAAACCGACCCCAACCCCCGTTCCTTTTTTCGTTAGTCTCGCGCACGGACTTCTTAAAAGTTACTTCGACCCCCCCGTGTTTCTCGATACTTATTAGCTCACGCGCCGGAGAGAACGCGCGATCGCTTTCGCACGTACTCTCGCGAGAGTCGACGAGAGCGTCGAAAAACTTTCGTAATATAGGGTGACGCACGAGCGCACGCGTTTCCGGTCATAAACCCTTCTTTGTTTGCGTTGCGAGTATGAAAGAATGATACGCCAGAAGCGGCAAAAACGATGGGGTGAAAATAATCGTGTTGATATTGCTACGGTCCGCAAAAACGAATTTCGAGATTCATCGTTTTTTTTTCTTTTTCTCAGCGAGTTTCCGTAGAGCAATTTAATTGCTGCGTCGGAAATGAAATTGTTGAATGTTGGTTTTCCCTCAATCGATTTTTCGTGTTATCAATATAGAGGATAACGGGTTCGTTCAGCTAAGAAACAAGCCACTGTCTTCCAAGGAAGATCGTGATCGTATGTGGATACTTTAGGAAATTGATTACGGGGGTGGTAAGGGGGTGGCTAGATGGTTTATTGTTTCTCCGCGACGTGGCAGCACCCGTGCCTTGTTCCGACGGAGTCTATTTTAAAATCCTTCTTGAGCTCGTCGTTTATTTCAGTATTAATATTTACAGTTTAACAGGTTCGCGACCGACTTGTGTTTCGACAATAGCCTTCATAGTTATAATATTAAATGTAATGTATCCTCTGGCAAATTATGAAAACAGATATTCTTACGGAAAAGTTACGAATTTTCCTGTGTTAAAGTTGATTTAAATTGTTGTTTTTTTTATTTCTCATACAATATTATACAAAATGGTTCTAATAATTCAGTAAAAAAAATATTTCAGACAAGAGGGCATTGGCATTGGATCAAGAATTTACTGGTATAAAAAGAAGTTCAAATTGTATTAAGAAAAATACAATTTTTATGCTTTGACTCCTTTTAGAAGCTATGTAGTCGTGAGAACTTCTTTCATTTTGGAAATGCCAGGTTTATGACAGGTAACAAAGTCGTAGATAATCAAAATGAAACATGATGCTATGACACTGAATTTGTCTTTCGTATATTAAAAAATGTTTCATTCAATCGATACCAACACACTTTCATTTTGAAACATTCCGTTATCAAACTATTAGAAATAGCTCAAATATCGTGGCGATCGATTCATAGATTGCCCTATATAAAGTTTTTCATTATTATTCCCCATTATATCGCTTTCTGCATATGAAACATTTCTGAAGACTATAATATTGACCAATAGCAGAAAAGATTTTTATAACGAAATTGAATGCATTTTATTTTTAATGTAGCTAATCTTTATTCAGGAACGCATTTGCCAATTTGTTCGATAAACGTGAGCTACTTTCTGCGTAATTTCATAATGTTCACACACTTTATAAAATTTGCACGATTGTTTTATTATTTGCATATATTACTATGAAAAATAAAACGCAATTTCGAAATCATGTTTCTCACACACCTTTTATATCAAGAAATCTTGTTGCAGTGCTCCACTTTTAAAATCACAGAACAACTCTAATTATTCGGTTACTCTTGTACAGTCTTTGGTCAAGAACAACTCACGATTTTCTGTGTTCTTCGTGTTTTCTTTAGACAAATTTGGAAATAAAATTATTTAAATAAAAAAAAATTTTTAATGTACCACGTTTTTAAGACGGACTGAAAAGTATAAAATAATTTTTATTGTTATATAATATAATACTTGTAAGTTACAACTATTTTCATAGTTATTAAAAATTCACAATCACAAATTTTCAGCACTATCTGTATGGGTTACGAATCTGAATGGGGCTAGGAAAAATTATTTTATACTTTTTAGTCCGTCTTAAAAACGTGGTACATTAAAAAATTTTTTTTATTTAAATAATTTTATTTTCAAATTTGTCTAAAGAAAACACGAAGAACAAAATCTTACAAGTTGTAAGATTTAAAACGAAAAACGTGAGGCGCAAGATAATAGCATCATTTGCAGTGCAATAAAATTGTTAGTGACTTAGGTGAACTATTCATGCATCAATTATCTATTGCATGCGTCCCACGTTTTTCGTTTTAAATCTTACAAGTATTTTCATAGCTATTCAAAATTCACAATCACAAATTTTCAGGACTATCTATACGGGGCTAGGAAAAATTATTTTATACTTTTCTCCGTTTAAAAAACGTGGTGTATTAAAAATTTTTTTTATTTAAATAATTATTTTCTGCTTTTTAGACGTACAGACAGACAAGAAAGCGAGTTAATAAAGACGTGGTAAAATAAAAATCGTGCAAAATCTAAATTCACTTATATATCAACAAACATATCCGGCCCCGAACTGCCGCTTCAATCCTTTTAAAACGAGAAGCAACGTGTCCCGGTCAATTCGTTTCAAGGAGCACGGCGGCCAACAAAAATGAATGAAAAATCCTCCCGTTAATAACTCTGAATAGCTAATACCGCGATTTGCGTAAAATATTCAGCGCGCGGCGATTAATCGCGAAACTTAACGGTCGTGCAGTCGCCGTGGGTCAGCCGGCGAAGTCCTCTCATTTGGAATTCCCGGTAATGCTGGGAAAGACCTGCTGGGGACATGGAACTGCGAATCGTCGGAATTCCTGTTCCACGTTCCGGCGAGGAGTTCCTCCTTGCGAGAGCGAGAGAGAGCGTGTGTACACCGTTGGAGATCCGTTCTACACGAGAAGAAAACGGTGTCGGGCCGGATTGGGCGCGCGTCTTCCCCACCCACACTTCGAAACACAGTGGCCATGGCTGCGCCGATAGAGCCGGCAAGGAGGGTTTCTACTTTCCTCTTTTCCAATTAAAATTCAACGCCCGTCGGACAGGCCGCGTAATTGGCCGAGATCTCTTTAAGCGGGAAAATTACCCAGAAGGGCTTGTCGAGCGGCAAAGGTTTTAACAGTCGGCTGTAAGATGGGCTGGCTAGGGTAGGACAGGGGAGAGGGGGCGTCGAGCCCCCTCCCGGCGACACTCTCGGGAGAGCAAAAATCCTGCCAATAAATAAATTTAAATACATGAATATCTAACTCATCCCCAATGTGCCGTAGCCTGATCGCGGCTTTACGGGTTCATCCAGCGGATACCGATGGATGGCGGCCACGACATCACGACGAGATCGCTCGTTTCCTTCGATACGAGTTAGCTGTATACTCGCCTACGGTCATCTCCAGCGAACCACGACGCGTCGCAAAAAATTAACTGTCTCCCCTCGACGTTTCTTTTTTTTCACGGAATCATTTAAGGATCGTTTCCGTTTTCATCGCCGAGCGCGCAGAGGAACGGGCGGGAACATTGGTACCCGTAATTACCGGCAGCGAGCCCCTTTCATCGAACGATACCGTTTTTCCGCGGCGCGCGGCGCGCGGCGGTCCCGACATCACAGGCGTGCGCTCGCTCGCCGAAGAATCAAACGCGTGTCTCAATTAACAAAGTACACCGACGGGCGCTGACTCGCGGAAAGGGAAAACACTGCGAAAAAGAGGGTAAAAAGATCGAGAAAAGGGGGTAGGGTTAAACAAAAACAAAAAAAGGAGAAGAAGGAAGGAGGAGAAACGAAGAGGAGATGAAAAAATTCCGCAACAACCCTTCTACCCCTATTCGATTCTACCCCCGACGCCGCACGCCGGAAGCTCGGTTTGCGCTGCTCGCCACTGACGTCACGAGCGTCTCTGAGTGTTCCTGTGCCGCCGCCCCACACCCCCGCAATCGCCCCCTACCCCCTCCCAGCACCGCACTCCCCGGACACCGCCATAAAATCATGTAATTAGCTATATACCTCTTGTCCGTATTGCTCCGTCAGTGGTGCGGTGCGGTGCACTTTAGCGACACGAGGAGGGGTGCAGAGAAGAGGGTCGGTCGAAGTACAGGAAAGCCGGGGGAGGACGGGAGTGGATGGGAGCAGGGGCAAGGGGGCAGGGGGTGGTCACGGGAAGGCTTGGTCCGGGAAAGGGGAACGGAGCAGGCTCGGCCGGGAGAGGAGCGAGGGGGCATGAAGTACCCGCTAATTAATACCCTTAATTGCACCGACCCCAGCCTACAACCGTTGCCAGGGCTGTACGTAGCTAGAATGCTCCACGGTGAACTCGTTTCAGCCGATCGTCGCTTCGCTTGTCGTCTTCGATGAACTTTGACGGTCTGGATGCACTCTCCACTCGAACTGGTTGAATTCTATGCCTCACTTCGATCCGGTTCTACCGAGTAAGCTGGTTAGAAATCTGTCCGACTAGCAGGACAGGGAAACGGACAAACGGATTCTTGTTTCTTCGTTGCGGAACTGCTTCCTGCCTGCTAATTCTCGTTGTTAGCTGAGTGCGTTAGAATTGAAACGCTAGATAAGAGCTGCGTGGTGGTAATTGGCCGGTTTTGGAGCTTGCTGCGAACACGAAATTTTAGTAAGACGAATAAATAGTAATCACGTAATATAATTAATATTATATCTAAAAACCTTTAACTAGACTGCGGATCTCTGTGCACTTATGACAAAATGAAAAAGCAGAAATATGAAACTGTGAAAACATTCATGAATTTAAGAATGTTCTTGTATTATTTATTTATTTTCCATAAAGATCTGCAGTCTGGTCAGATATTTTCATAATATTCTCGAGATTTTAATTTATCTTGATAAATCCATTGCACCTATTTCATTGCTCACCTTAAAATCATGCTTCGCAACTATCGTACAATCTCAGCTGTCGCATGGTTGCCGGGTTGAGCATTGATCTCCGTCGTTCGGGTGATCCCTTTCCTCACCAAACTGCTGTGCTTATTTTTTTTCCAGTCCCGATATCCCTTGTAGCCGAAGTTTCCCGTGGCATTTGTCGAGGGCGGCCTGTAAATCGGTCCGACACATTTTTATCGTTCCACCGCGCGCAAAAATACTGCGTCGGTCCGCTCTTAAGTTCACACAGCCGTAGGTGTACCTTATGAAGGGACGAGGCTGAAATGTGAACAGAATCGGGAGAACGGCATCGGGAGGGAGAGAAACGCGGCAGATCGTCTCCCATATCGACGATCCCGTTAAGTTATGGTGCTATCCGAGCAACATGTCGCCCGGCTTGTTCGACAAACTTTTCAATGTCGATATATATTTTCCGCGGCCGCCCTTTTATGAGCTGTTGAGCTAGTCTTTCGAACCGCTCAGCCGCCAGCCGACCGATTCGCCGTATCGATCTCCCGTTTTGTTGTTGAGCGGCGCTTGTTCCTTTAATGCGCTACGTAAAACGCCGTTCGATTCCTCCAATATCTTTTAAATTAACGCCCGCTCGCAGGAAATCAAGACTCCTAACGCGAACACTGCTTCAGTCATTAAAACGGATTTAACCTTCTCTCGGTGTACTGCTATCCTAAATGTTAACCGTGCACAGAGGTGTAATTGGACTCCGTACCTTTTTGGAACAAACGATAAATATACAACAGTTAAAAGATAAATATACAACACTTTAAAAATGTGAGATATATCACAGATAACATACCTAGAAATTTTCCTTTCGTCAAATTTTTATTTCCGTTTTATTAAACTTTTTCCGTGAGACGAATTTTTGTATATTTATGGGTATTTGAAGTACATGTGTAGCCCTCCTATACAACACGGCATCCTATAACACAGTTTTGCTCTAACACGATAGAAAAATTGCGCGAACCCTCGTATAGCACGGCAACCTAGAACACCGTTTCGACCTAACACGGTAATAAAATTGCGAAAACCTTCGTACAACACACAAAAAAATAAATATATTAATGCTATCGGCGCACTGGTTCGATCAATTGTTATTTAAAAGCAATTTTTCAAATTACCAAATTAACTTCAACGTTTCGATTTTAATTTAGATCATTTTCAAGAAATAATTGCGTCTGTAAATTATTATATATTATGGTACACAAAAAAATGTTTGTTTTTTATAGGTTTTCGGAACGTAACCCCCTTTTTTGTATTGACTCTGGGTCTCATATAACACTGTTTCACACAACACGGCATTTTAGGAACCTATCTACCGTGTTATAGGAGGGTTACCTGTATATAAATCTTTTTTTAAAGTAAAAACAGCTAAAATGAGTTGTATCTTTTATGTGGTGTATGTTTTAAAAAGCTGACAAGTTTCTTTGATTTTTTTAAATTGTGATGTTTCGTACCAATGATATTTTTAAAGTGGTCTCTATGTCCCGAAGTGGGAGGAATGAATAAAAGTAATTCCAAGCGCGTAAACGTTGTAATTCGACAAACAACGCGTCGCGGATGTTATGGAGCCGGTGCTGCGTTATGGGGCGTTTAACGAGTGCGGTTAACCAGCTCGCCGGAAAACACCGATGTCGTCTCTAATATATACGGGTCGCGTTCGCGGCGACCCTGTCTGAGCATATGTTGCCAGTTTCCACTGGTCTTGGCAGCGTTCTTGCGCTACTCACGTGTACCTCGCGCCGTATTTCTCAAAGAAGCTCGCAATAATCTCTATTTAACTCGTTGGAGCATACGTAATCCTTCATGATTGTAGTCTAATTAAATGGGAATTAAATTGCTCCAACAAATGAATTCTTACTATGACGTTTAAACGATTCTGCGCAGTGAATCAAATTCATGCTCTTACGAATGGTCTTTTTGCTTACCAATAAATTTTTCACTTAATAGATTACAACGTACTTTTATTTTGAAACATTCCTGTGTCAAACTATTAGAAATAGCTCAAATACCGTGGCGATCGATTCATACATTGTCCCATATAAAGTTTTTCTTTATTATTCCACATTATGTCGCTTTCTATATAATTTCTTCATATGAAATATTTGTGGTCATTAATAGACTGCGCATTTTTATGCATTTATGAAGAAATTTGTTGGATAAAATATAAACCATTAAAAGATTAGAAAATTCTAATAATATTGTTATGATGTTTTCAATGTAAAAAATCTATTAAATGATCAAATGAATTTTTATTTAGTTTCTGCTATTCGCTACCGTTGCGAAACATTTTTATTTTACATAAATATCCGCAGTCTAGTCATTAATATTGACCTATAGCTTTGTCAGGATTTTTATATAATAGTGAAATTTCGTTTTGAATGAAAGTAATTTTTATTCAGTACTGAATTTGCATTTTGTTCGATAAATGTTTGCTTCTTCGTGTGTAATTTCGTAACTCTTACAAATCAAATTATGAGATTATTATGCTTATACTACTGTGAAAAGTAAAACGAAACTTCAAAATCTTCAAGCTCGTTTTTTTGAGAATGCAAAAATGTTATCCTATGTTCTTGCCTTATTAACTTCTCGTTTAGCATGGAGTCAACTTCCTGTCTGACCACTCTATTTATTAAACTATGGTAAAAGTCAAATTTAATCTAATTGTACTTCATATTTTATTATATTTATTCATTTGTGTTTTCACTTATTATAAACTCATACACATCTGTAATTTAATTATGAGTTTGTTTATGGTGTTTATTTGCACCATACATGGAGCTTTAAGTATCAAGTCTACAGATTGCTCCCAAGGCCCTCATAAATTTACTGTTAGAGATTCTAGAACTTAATGGGACCTATAGCAGTGTATAATCATTTGGAAGCTTTCGACTCCTTTGAGGTGGGTCCACCAACAGAAACTGAAACCTTTTTGAAAGGTACCCACTTCAGGAAACTTTGAGGTCTCTTGCAGGCGTCCTTCCAGGTTTCTAATTCCCCTTTCAGGTGGGTTCTTCGAGACTTTTAGGGTCTGTTTGAGGTTTTTAAGCCTTTCGAATTCTGAGAGCTAGTTCTTTCAAGATTTCTTGTGGTCTTTTCCAGACATTTTTTTCACATCCTTGACTTTGACCCGACTAGACTTATATAGAACTACTTTCCGCGAAATGAAAGAGACGAATTCCAAAATCATTTTCATCACGTTTCCACATATTAGGCTTACTAAAATTTTGTAGAATTATACTTTTCCCAGCGTATTTGGCTTTGATCGTACTGAAACATTGTAGAATTACTTTTCGCGAAGTGAAAGAGATAAATTCGAAAAACATTTTGATTCAGTTCTAAGCACGTGTACCAATTAAGCCATTGAGCATAGTATCGAAATATAATACTGTAACACTCAATTTCCATACAGTTGGTCGCTTTCCTGGTAATAATGCTTCATCGATATAATTGAATTTGTACATTGGACGATATCAAATGGGCTTGGTTTTTAAAGTTCCCGGATAATGAGAGCAACGAGAGGGGTAACCGGCGGATCGTTATAGAATCCACTTATTGGATGCGAACGTTCACCGACATTTTGATAAATTTGCGAGTGCACACGCGTGCAGCCGGGTACTTCGCGTAGACGCGATCAAATAGACACGATTAACGACTCGATCGTTAATTATCGTTCGGTAAATAACGGGTGCTCCCGCATCGGCAAATTGGTCGAGTCGCTTTAATTGAACGCGAACTCATTTTCAAGTGCCGCTGCCGACGCCGAATACCTTTTTATCCTTTGGCTCTCTCGCCGGGAGAGCGCGTATGTGTCTCATAATCGAATTTCGTGTATTCAAAAAATATTATCATTGCGCGCGCACGCTTCTATTATTCAACCTATCACGATGAAACCAACACGCTATCGAGCGGGGGATGTGATTAGGTTTTGTTGGTGCTCAATTACTGCATATTATTCGGGAATTCAAGTTGATATTCAGGCCAGACCGCATCCAATTTCTCCTACACGAGTTCGTTATTAATTAATTGTACGAAACGCGAAACGGTACCGGTCAATTATATGCTGACGTCCATTGTCAACGAAGAAAGATTCGTTGCAGGAATGCGCAATTACCGATCGATCCGTGTTTTGCCGTTCATTCGACCTCGCTTCGGTTCGACTAGCTCTCGCTCGGTCTTGTTCCCGCTCGTGCTCGAGATTACCCCGGTGCTCGATTTTACGTAGAAATGAATTCGATTCGCCGAGGCTTCCGGCGTGAAAGCGAGCCAATGTAACTCCGCTCCGTGTATATTATTAACATGTAATTGAATGGCGTAAGCTTGCACGGTGCCGTGTATATATATATGTTCCATTGTGCGAAGTCGCGTGAGCGCCGCAAGTTAATTAAGAGTCTCTAATGAACCAGCCGCACCGCAAACGACGGCAGCCCGACGCTAGCGTCTCGATCGATTAATTAAAAATCTTGCACAGCATCGTCGGCAGGCGACGCCGCAGACGCGCTAGCCTCGAAACTTGCGACCGCGTCGCGCATGTACACCTTCCAACCAACGATAATAAGGATGCCCATTAATCCTGTCCCACTGTATTCTCATTCCGCCGCGAATATTATGCAACTTTTTTCATCTGACCGGCCAAACACATATTCTCATTTTTTCCCTCGCATACCTTTTTCTTTTTTTTTTTATTAATGCAATTTGAATCTCAAGGAAGAGATTATTTTGCAGTACTGTACGAACGTTTCAATACATCATAATACTTTATATACTACGACACAAATTATAAACAATCGTATTCCTAGTACACACTTTCTTACTTGTGCCCGCATCACTCTCCAACCATCTTCTTGAAAAAATGATAATTACATATTGCGGATCTTCATGCAGAATAAAAAATAATTGCATTGATTGCAAGACACAGGAACCAAATAGAAATTTCTTTCTTCTTTTAATTGTTTTATTAAGCTGAAATTAATACATTGATGTCCTTAAATCTTCTTAATTCGTCAACTCCTTTAAATTGCACCTGTCCATTTTTGTCATAAATGCATAAAATCCGCAGTCTAGTAATTATATTATGTTGGCGCATATGAAATGACCGATTTTAGGGGGCAAATCTTATGAAGCGATTTCACTAAAAAGTAGGTTTTATTGGAGCCTGCAGGTTTAGTATACAGAGTGTGTGCATTTAAAACAGGCCACCTGAATAACTCGGTTGCTATTGCTGACAGCAGAAAATATGTCACACGAAACTTGCTTCATTTTGAGGGTGACCTAATTTCATGTTAACAGTTTTTGTGTAAGTGGACGCGTAGAGGACATGTGAAGGTCAACTCCGTTGTTTTAATAGAACAATATATTTTTCGACGTACTGTCTGATAGGGCATTTTAAGATTCATACAGTGACCTACGGCTCAAGGTTATTCAAGATCATTGAAGGTCGACTGCGATGGAAAATATTCTACTTTGTGTTGACCTTCATATGTCCTCTATAGATGAGTCATTCAGGTGGTCAGGCGTTAAACGCCTCACCCTTCACAAAACGCCGCACATGATCTTGGAACCAATGTAACCGTACCGATTGATGTACTGGGTTGGAACGAAAGTTCGTAGCGTTTTTAAATTAAAACTCAAAGATAAAATTAGGATATATCACTTTCGAGATATTGCCGTTTAAAGTTTTGATCACTAATGCTTTGACATAGAACATTGGTTAAATTGCATTATTTTTTTTAATCTTTCGAATTTATTTTCATGACTTTTCCTGGTAAATACATAAATCCTATACTATAGAGCTCAATTAATGTATGAACTCAATTTTTTTGAGTTGTGACACGTGGCGTTTTTCCTTGCAACCACAGATTTATACATAGATTTGTTTAATAACACATATTTTCCATTCTCTTCTATTACGTTTTGCCATTTTTTAGGTGACTTATATCGTACAATAAACTTATGAATAAATATCTTAATTTTATTAATTTGAATTTTGGTTTAAGAACGCTACGAACTTTCGTTCCAACCCAATAGAATTGATCATATAACTACTACGTAATGTACGCAGTAACTCGCGTTACATTTCAAATTACCGCGATAGTTCTCTTTCAGTTCATAATTGGTATTAGATTAATTTCCGTTTCCTATAATTGTAAACTGGGCAAATACACGCGCAATTATTCGAACGATTCAATTTTCCGAACCACCTCAGTCCCAATTTAGTTCGGATAATTGACGCACTACTGTATTCTGACCACTTTCGTAAATTATAGAACTTCGCTACAAAAGAGTCACTGCCATAGATTTTAAATCTGAATTTTAACAAAGCCTAATTAATATGATTTAGTAGCATAAACAGTCTGTACAACACGACGGTAAAATTTATTTCTTATCAACAAGAAAAATGACGGGTCTTAATCTTTTTAATTTACGATTATTAACTTTGTAAAAATGCATCTACGAGGAATTATCCACCAATATTATTTCTTGGGGAATATATTATTTAAAAAATGGCTAAAAATCTGAGTACAACACATTCTCGTTGTTTCGATCAAGTAATTGACAAAATGGGGTGTTTTAGTGCTCCGTAAGCCTAGTGTTAAAAGAACCTCATCACCAAAGTATCATTCCCACAGTAATAGAAAATTCGAAATTGATGCTCATTATTTTGAGATAATAGGCATCGGATGGCAGCTCGGGAAGCTCGGGCAGCTCGTTATAACGAAACTCAACCGTCGTGCAGCGAATACTTGCAGTTTGCAACACGAGCATAAACGTTTGAGTATCACATGGAGCCGTAGCGTCCGCGTCGGGCCTCTTACAAAGCGACTGCGAATGCTTCTCCAATATCCGATCACGCGCGTCGCGTTCCTTTTCGTTTGGGAATTTCGCCGTCGTGTGTCGGGGGAGGGTGGGTGGCAAAGTCGATGGTTAAACGGCTGTGTATTTACGAGGAGAAAAGTGGCAGCAAAGTAGAGTCGACCGGGATAATCCTATATAATTGGCGCGATACGATCTAGTGAGTTAGGAGAGCTAATCGCGATTGTCACGCATGACGAGACGAAGGGAACCGAATCGATGTAGGCTGACGTTAACTTGGGACGTCGAGAGGAAAACGTCTCTCAAAACGTTTCGTCATCGCACAGTGGGGTATTTGGCCCGAAAAGTCGGAAAAAACTACTCTAGCGTTATTTATGGTCATAACATAGTAGGTCGTTGAATTCGCCTTAACGTCAATTATAAGATTATGAAATCAAAACTGCATTTAACATTTAAAAAATCAAAATGATTTTTAGTTATTGTCGAAAAAATTTTTTTTTGAAATTTTATACATATACATATAGCAGTTTGTAGATGTTTAAATACTGTTCAACTCTCTCTTTCTCCTTTTTGTTGGAAACATTTTTTCCACAGATTATCGGAAACCTTCGAAAAACCTGTGATAATGTACTGCTTCCGCCGGAAAGCTGGAAAAAATTATTTTTGCATTTAAATTATGTTGAAATGATGTAATTTATTATTTTAATACTAAATATAATATGTAGATCACGAAACCTTTTAGTAAGTAAATATATATACATATATATATTAAGAAATTTTTAAATCCTTACTATTAATTTTCATTAGGCAACACACGCTACGACTGTTGATGCTCATTTCTACTTAAATTAGTTATAAGTTTTCAATCTGTGCGAATCTGGGACTAATTCCTTTTGCACTACGATCACAAACCTTTATTGAATGTAATGGTACCAGAAAGAGCACCGGATATTACTCAATAGTATAACAAAATCGTCAATGAAGTTTTATACTCGTAACAAAACTTACAAAATGATTGATTGTGTTCAAATATTAATAACTATACTAATTTAAATGATAACGAAATGAAATCTGTGTGAAAATGATCTCTATACACCTACTTGAAAAACTTTTACAACGTAAGAATTTACACAATTTTCTTAAAACACTTGAAAATCGCTAATGGACGTTGTTTCAGAGACTGTTTAAGAAATAAAAAGCGTGCTAGAAAATCTCTCGAATATCGATAAAGTAGGGTATTTCACAAATGTACAAATAAAAATAACAATACTGAAACCTTAGTCTTTAGACCATTAACTACGTCGGACAGTAAAAATTGTACGATTTACGTAAAATTTTGAAATCGATCTTTTCCGACTTTTCGGGCCAAACACTCTACTGTACAGGGTGTAAAGAAATTATATGTCGCGGCTACCATAGGAT
>CM052259.1:5283984-5336245 GCA_028455795.1 Lasioglossum marginatum | reverse complement strand
TGCTTCAACTTCAGCCTCTTGCAAAGCCGATCGACTGGATCTACGGGTGATTCGACCTTCTTTCGAGCTTTCAAATTCGTCTATTGGCTGTATTTAAAATTTCAAACTGTCTGGTCCCCTTAACTGGTGCAGCATTCTCTCCGTAACTGTGAACAAGATCTCTATCGTAACCGTCAAAATTTGGAACCAAACATATGGAACCAATGACCGAGTTCTGGAACTCGTGGTGGGGATTGTGGTCTACAACTTGTAGTGGGATTGGGTGGGGATTGTGTCGAGTATGGATAAACAACGAAGGATGGGAGCAACAAAAAAGAGTTTGAGTCGTCCAACTAGTCTTCCAGACGATGTTATCGAATTGTGGTCGAGTCATTTCCGCGAATCTGATCTTCACTAGTCTGGTTCTTCGTCAACCGAGCTGTGATGTATGTCATAAAGGATCCCCGAAAGTGACTCGTTCCGTATTCGATCCGTATCCACGCCACAGTACGGCCCATTCGAGAACAACGGGAACGCAATTATGCGGGTTGCGTATCGTTAGGCGTGCTGGAATATCCTCGTAAAAACGAGGAGCAGGACGCCGCCGTAGGGACACCGGGGAGAAGAGTTAACCCAACCTCGTTTGGCGTGATCCGACAATCCTATCGATTTGCTGGAGAGTGACGGAACTTCGGATAGACACGTAAGAAACTGGCAAAGAGAAGTAGCGGCCTAATGGACACTGACTACAAACGGCATTCTCATAGACAAACTGTACGGATTTAAGGGCGTCCATCAAACAAAACTTGCTGGCTTTTTTCCCTGTCATACTTCACTAATTAAGATTTACTTAGACCAGTTAAAAAGGCAATACTAACGTTTACAGATGTATGATGTTAATAAAACGAATGAAGTTGCATACCGATCTTCAATAATTTTATCAGATGACTAATTCTCTCCTGTCTTTACGTTAATACTTTCAGGAACTACTCGCGAAGTTTTAAGTTTTTATCGGTTAACCCTTTGCTGTGTGTGTGACAAACCGATTTTTCAACAACGCAGTTAGTGTAATGGCTATAAGCAAATTAAATATGTATTGGGTCGTTCGGAAAGTCATTTCGTTTTCTTAAGGGAAAATGAAAACCAATCTTTTACCATTTAGAATAAGTTTTATGACATTTTGTTCTATGGTCTCTTGCAACTTTTCAGTCTCTTTCAGGCAACTTAAAGATCCCATGCTCGTAGAATTTCTGTTTTTTATTAGCAAAATATTGAGTTATATGGCTTTTCACGACTTTATTTGAAATGTAATTTGCACCGCATAAAAAATGTTGAAAAAAGCGAAAGGAATAGTAATCGATGGTACATCCTCTCTTTAAACAGCGCACAGCTTTTTCTTTCGTGCACTACGTTTTCACCCTTGCGGTGATAAAAAAGCAAAAGGTGATGGAAATATGTACTTTGATTTTGATGTGATGATAAAAACATACTTGAAAGATTAGAAAGCACTACAAGGTAGGAAATTACGTCCGAAATGTCAGCTGTCAAGGTATACCATGATTTTGGGATTTAAAATAAGGTTAGTAATAACAAATGGAAACAATGCCATCTCAACACGAAAAACGAAATGATTTTCCGAATGACCCAATACAACAATCTATCGGCGCAAAAACTAATGATTAAGTCTAAATACGAATGACACGGCGATCAATGTGTTAAGGAGGACAAACACAAGCGTCGTTTGGAGGTTCCCCAGCCGACCGGCAAACAAGAATATTTCAGAATTCGTTAATTCGGTGTTTTCCTTTCCCCGACGGCGAAATCCGGCAAACCGCAGGAGGATGTCCTCTCTCCAATCTACAAATCTGCATAAAGCTGGCCGTCCGTCCCTCTCATCCGCTACGTAAGGCTGTAAATTTCGATATTCCACGTGTTTGAGGAACGGATTTTTTCTGGTCATGCTTCATGCTTCCCGCCACTCGCAAACGAGCGATATTTATGGCAGGACTTAAGCGTCCGCGCCATACGTCCGAGAGATTCCGCGTCGTTCGTCGATTTTTATTTTTCTCCGGCCTGTTTTGTTTTATTCTCGTCCCTCGGCTCTTCCTCCCCTAGAAATGAACAATGCTTTGTTGTCCCGCTAATTGCGCCCCGTCGAATTCTTGGACGAAGATCCTCAGCCGACCGGCAGAGCAGGTTCAAGATTATTGAAATTTAGTTATCGGTCCGTCGAGCAACAACTTGTTACAAGGTGCCCGGTCGTTAAATAATGCGAGCTGAATGATTTGGAGGGAAGAGGAGTTTCGAAAGGAAACAAGGGATGGAACTTCTCCTCCGTTTTTCTATCGGCCGATCTGCCGGAAGTTACGTTCGACGGAACTAACGAGCTCTTAACTCACGCCAGTGCCATAAATGTTGGCCGCAGGAAGTCTGCAAGCCGACTGGACCCTTCTTTCTCTTCTTCTTTTCCTTCCTCTTCTTCCTTGCCGTCGTCTTCCTCCTCGGGGAACAGTGGATAACAATGAGACAAACCAGTTGCCCGTTAGCCGCCGCAAGAGTCGCGAATCCTGGTGCAACCGCGTGATCCGTGTGCGCGACCTTTAAGTAGGTTTTTGCGATACCTCGAACGAGTCGTGACAACGGCGACAATGCCGGCCGGTAAATGGCAAACGTCGGACGACAAGTTGGTGGTCGCTAGCTGCCGGCTGGGAATTGGCGTAGATTCAGCCCCTCTGTCGGTCCGCCATTTACTGTACCTAAGAGGCTCGCAGGGGTGCAATGATCCTCCGCGAGATAACAGTGCACAATCGCTGAAGCATGAGCCGGTCGTCAGCCCGCTGGGGAGAATCAAAAAGCCTGTTGGACACGTCGCATCCTAGAGGATACCTGCTCCCCCTCTTGTTCTCTCTACTTCGAATGGATACACTATCGAATAGCATCGGATCCGAATAAAACTTGCTGAACATCGTGAGGAGATTTGAAATGTCAGATTCGAGAGCTCATCGCATGGCGAACAATTTTCTATCCTGTTAGGAGTACTCTACCCAAACCAATGCAGTCTAACCCAAACCTAATCTAGTTAACATTATGTTAGGTGCGTGGAGGCACCCGTTACCTAATCCCTTCTTTATTTTTTTCTATTTATGCCTTTCTGACAAAAACGCATGAAATGAAGTAGTATTTCTAGGTATTAACAGGTTAATAGTTTTCTAAACAGAATTATGGGCAGGATCGACTGACCTAATAAAAATACATGATTCCATTGAAAAAACAAATTTGACCTTCACGCGTCCTCTACTTTTATCTGAAAGTTTTCGTTAAAATCATTATTCATTCAGTAATCGAAGTGATTACAGTTATGTACGTGCTCTACTCTGTAAAAGGAGCTATATCTTCCGCACACATGAATTCCCGCAACTGAGATTGAATATTTCGAGGCCACCCAGTCCTGCTACAATACCGACCAAGTTTCATCTCAATCGGCCACCGGTGCCATTCGAAGCCACAGCCCTTGGAACGAACAATGCCGCGGGTCAGAGACACGACCCGCGGAACAAGAACGGCGCCCAGTTAACTTTATAAATCGACAAACGCGCGCCGCGCTCCGTAATTCAGACACGACCGCCGATTCCGCCGCCACCGCCGCCATGATTTACCGTCCACGACGCCGCGATCTGCGAATTTTAACGATCGAATTTCGACGCTCGCCGAGATTAATGCGGCCGTATCGGAGCAATAAAATTTGCGCCGGGTAATAAATTTTTTTTAAATGCCCGTGAAATTACGTATCATCAAAACCAACAGGAATGATTTAGCGATATTGTTCACGATGTATCCATTGCGTCGCCATATCTGGATGGCGTTCGACACATCGTAGTCGGGTGTTGGATTACTGGGAACAGTAGCATTGCGTTTACTTTAGCTTCGAGATCCGCTTCGTAAACTTAACAATTCGTTCATCGGAAATTTTCTAAGAGAATTTCTCATTAAATTCTCATTTAAAAAAGAGACAGCAATTTCATTAACACGAAACTACGACCGGTCAAATGACCGGTTCTAGATTTTTTATTTCAGAATTAATGAAATTGTAAAGATGCTTTCATAAAAAATGATTTTAATAAATATCATTATTATAGTACATATTATAATAAGAAGCACGCAAAGTCTAAATAAATTAATTCTCGCCATTTTTCTAAGACAACCACTTGCCTGTTGCTTTTATAGCTCGGTATGTTTAATGTTAATTATTCAACACGATTTTAGAATTAATATAATGTACCGACGCATCTGAAATTTTATTTAAAAGAAAATTATTGATTTATTGGTAAGATTGAATTACTTGTTGCGATAAAGGGAACCTTCAATCTTCGGATAGTGTCAGTAGAAGTTACAAATCACTTTTCCTGGGTTGCTTAGCATAATAAGACTGCCTCTGCCTCTACTGTTGTATTGTTTCATTATGAACTATTTAGTAATAAAATAACCGCTTCGACGCGCGGTAACATGTCTTAACATATAATAATATTTCTGAGCAACACTGTAGGCGTAATACGCCTTGCGAAACTATTTCGTCTGTATTTTGGAAACGGAACGTGAGTTCGCCTAGTGTAGATTTACGCAATTAATGCGTATACTGATGAGATAATTGATACGTTCACAGTCCAATTGAGGGAGTAAAGTTATCACTCATTTGCAATGTAGATAAATTATCAATATTAACCATTCCATGACGAGGCTCACTCATAGACTAATTAACCCTTTGCCCTACGATTTATTTTACGGTTTCAATGATTAGAACATTTTTGTAGACCATAATTTCCTATAAGAGGAGAAAATTTAAATCTATTGTATGCCTATACGTTCTCCAACAGCTGTACATTAACAAAACCAAAATGGAATTTTATTTCGATTTGAAGGAAATTATTAACAAACATTTTTATCAGAATCTGTTCAGAATCTTCATCACGAGTCAGACACGATATTGTTAAGGCAAGGGGTTAATATCTATTGCCTGATCTGCATCGTGCGTCTGCAACAGGCACGGAAACATTTGGCATTTTACCACGTTTTTTTTTAAAGTTGGTTTATTTAAGGTCGCATCAACATCTCAGGTTATTAGCGACCGCGTTGTATTACAATATATTACATTACATTATGTAGCGTTACGTTATATTACATTACATTATATTACGTAACATTAGTTACATTACATTACTTACCACGTTTTTATTAACTCGCTTTCTTGTCTGTCTGTCTGTTTGTTTGTGTGTTTATCTGTTCGGTACAAATTTTGCAATTGATTTTAAACTAACTTCCCGATGAGCTAGAGACTTGAAACTTTAAACATAGCTCAGAACTGGATGACAATGCAATATTTTATCGGTTCCTCGATCGGACGTTCTAGATCTATTTAGTTCATTTGAATTTTCGTACGTTGAGGTTAACGGTCTCAACGCCCTCTGTTCGTTCTCGCAATACCGCTCGCGTTTGTCTACGATATGCCGCGGTCGCAATACCGTCGGCTCTCACGCATACACACACGCAGCAGAGTTCAAAAGCCTCGATCAGGTGTTTTTCTGTATTCTTGAACTCTCCTTTTCTACGTCTGCCTCCTACGGCACTAATGTTTGTTTACCAAAATCTAATAAGTTCTTCCTATCCAAACTTGATGAAGTAGTTCTCGAGATATCGCATTCACAGACATATAGAGATACAGACGAACAGATACAAAACATCCCCTTAAAAAGAAAGCAGAAAATAATTATATAAATAAAAAAAAATTTTTTAAATATCACGTTTTTAAGACGGACTAGAAAGTATAAAATAATTATTCCTAGCCCCATACAGATAGTCCTGAAAATTTGAAATGATTGTGAATTTTGAATAGCTATGAAAATACTTGTAAGATTTAAAACGAAAAACGTGGGGCGCATGCAGTAGATAATTGATGCATGAATAGTTCACCTAAGTCTTGCGCCCCACGTATTTCGTTTTAAATCTTACAAGTATTTTCATACGTATTTAAAAATTCGCAATCACAAATTTTCAGGACTATCTGTATGGAGTTAGGAATCTGAATGGGGCTAGGAATAAAATTATTTTATACTTTTTAGTCCGTCTTAAAAACGTGGTATTTAAAAAATTTATTTTTATTTAAATAATCATTATCCTCGCGGAGCATGGAGGACTGGATTCGGTCGGTTCGACGACGCGACGTCTGCGGAACGAACGGGCTCGGATCGTCGCGAAAAAACACGAAGGATTACACGCGTCGCAGATACGCGGCGCGAAATGCACGATGCTTGTGGTACAAGTCGAAGACTGCGCAGTTTCTCCGCGTGTGCCTGCACATACCCGGGCCTCCGCGGTAATCCTGAGTTATGGCGGATTATATCATCAATTTAGCCGATCAGGATCAGGTGCAGCGAGTATACCATCGGCAGTCAGGATATATCCGCGCGCCTATATGGAGCGGTGCTCCCTTCGCTCTTCCTCCGTCCTCCTATCGCGCACGTCCGATATCCCATAACAGAACCATAACACGAAACAACTTAACGCTCGCACTACCAACGCCAGAATTTCACCGATTTGGCCCCTCTTCCCCCTTTCGCTAACTTCACCCTCCTTTTTTTCTGACGCTCGGTCCAGAGATACCTTCCAGAGAGAGTTTTTTGACACACCAGATCCCCGCCGCGAATTGGAAAAATATCGCGCGGCGATCTAACTGCCCGCAGTGATTATCTGCGCCCCGGGACGACGGAAACGCGTCCCGACGTCGATAATAGAACTGACCGATGCTACGAGTCATATTACGACTTAATAACGTCGCCTCGCTCCCATTCGCTGCCGCCTCGAAAATCGGCGTATTGATACTCGCATGCATTGCCAGCTAATATGGGGAGACGCTGGTTGTCACAAAATTTGGTATTGAGGATATTGATACAGTCCTCGAAATTACCATAGTTCAATCTGTAATTTCTGCGTTAATTTCATTCACTTTTAGACAACACACACAATCTAATGATCCCTGTTACGTTAAGTTCTCTACAAACTCTAAATCTAAATAGTTTCAGAATAAAATGTTTCTTTGAATTAATTTGAAAATACTGAAAAATTTCTTTTTGTAATTGTATTAGGTCATCCCATAAGTTTGTGCCGACTTTTGTGTATACATTTCACGCGTCGATTTATAAACTTTACGGCGATAAGGGACCAATGCACTTAAGCGTAGGGAACAGTCTAGAGAAGGTTTTCGCGGGTATAAGATCGTGAAATAGTGAACACAATGATTCCTATCCGTGAAAAATCATGAGCGAAATGCGTATTCATTTCTGATATCTCATGTTATATGAATTATTCAGAAAAGAACATACAGTCGTGGACAAAAAGTGGACAGGTTTAATGATCAACAAAAAATCAATGCAATTTAAAACATAATTTTAATAAACCAGAATTGTATGGAACATTAAGTTAACAAAGTGTACTCTAATGAAATAAACAACAATATCAATAATAACAATTAATATAATAGAATATATTATCATTAATCAAAATTGTATACAATTTTTGGTGGTCAAAATTAAGTGGACACTTTATAAATATTTAGAAAATAATCAATTAGTATTTGGTATTGTAACCTCTTGCTGTAATTACTGCTTCTAATCGTCGTGGGATGCTTTCCACAAGTGTTTGGAGGTAACTTCGATCAATATGTTGAAATTTTAATTACAATTCGTTTAAGTTCGCGAAAGTGCGCTTTCATCTCGTACCTGTACGAAGTGGTTTCAACGTTTTAAAGGTGGGAATTTTTGTTTAGAAGACGAGGAACGTTCCGGGCGTCCTCCTCAAACAGACGAAGATAAAATTCGAGACCTTGTACAGAAATCACGAAGTTTATCGGTTGAGGAGATGTCAGATGTTCTGAAAATACCTAAAACAAACTTAAAGGTGTGTTTACAAAATTAACATATGCAACCGCTCGAAAAACGGTAGGAACTTATGGGATGACCTAATAGAAAGAAAGTTCCGCGAATTCATTAGGATCCTTTCCGCTGTGAAATATATCCGTAATTTATGTATGTAACGGTGTTTTAGCCTTTGAACAGTCCTTTTTCGCCTGCGGAACATCGATACGCATTGCGAGAGTATAGGCCGTACAGCGTCGAGGGTGCACCGTAGAGGTCGAAGGAGGAATGATATGCCTGTCGTACGTTTCCCTGCAGATATCTCGGGGGATCGGGCTGCGGCACCGGTGCAACCGGTGAAAATATAAATCCGCTAAAATATCGAGAGATTAGCGTTCGGACACGTCGCCCGATAGCTGTTGGAGGCTCAGGCCCAAAGCCGACTCGCTCTTCCTCTCTCGGTTCCCCGTTCTTCTCTCTGTCTCTGTTCTTCCGTGCGTTGCAGTCGCAAAGCTGACCACCGGAATCCGGGAACCGGGCACGGGAAGCGAGAGAAAAAGAGGCGGGTCGCCGCCATTTTTTCTCGTAACAATAATTTGTTGTTATCAAATAACGATGGCGCGGAGGTGACTCGATCCGGCTCGGCTTTGCGAACGCGACAATAAATGCTGGCGAAATAAAATTTTACTGCCGAATAATATCCGCGCGGGAGTTTGTCGCTATTGAATTCTGCGGCCGTTCCGTAACGATCCTGGCAAAAACTGCGGTTCCTCGTTCATGTTTCGGAGCCGCGAATCCCCTCGTTGATTCTCTCAGGAAAAATCGCGCTGCAACTTTTCTTACCGTTCAAGCGTTGTTTTTTATTTGATTTCTTTAGTGCAACTTCTTTATAAAATTTGACATTGTAAATGCAACATAATTTATTTAAAGCGTGAAGCAAAAATGGGTGATATCCTTATCTGTTATGTAACTGTTTCTGAGAGAAGCGCATGAAAGGTTAAATACAATTTTATTTTTCTGTGATGAATATTCAGAGTACTGGACCTGCAGACATACAATACAAACGGATTTTCTTTTCCTACTCGAGAATGATTAAGTTCTGATGATTCCACGAAGAAAATAATATGGTAAGACGTTAAGCATTCAGAGCCACCGCTCAGACACAGTTCGAGTAAACTGAACCGCAGTTAATTCTATTCAACGATTTTCTAAAATTCTGTGCAGAGGAATATTCCCAGTGTTCTCCCAAGGAATTACCTAGTTACCCGTTGCACTCCAATCACGGTGACGTTCTATATTCCACGGTGTGTCTTCTAAAGGGCTGGATTCAGAAGAGGGAATACAGACGTTCCGGTGAACAGGCAGAAATTTAAATGGGTCTCCGCGCGCAATCAGTTTCTAATTACGAGAGTATAGCCACGCAGGGATCCTAAGGGGGTGTGGGGGGTGCGTTCCGTGGAAGATCGCGACCAAGACGCTGGAAGGGTTTCGAACGCACAATCGAGTCCCCGCTGTAAGAGCCGTTTACCCCGCCACTGTCTCGCGGCGTATATCGAACACAGACTCGTCCCCGACGCTACCGCAGAGAATAATGTTAATGAAATACAGATATTATCTCTATACAGGGGTTTCTAGCTGCCGCCGGCAAACTATTGTCCGTTCCGACGTCGTTCCTTTTCGCTCTCGCATTCGGCCTTCGGTCGCGACGCATTTTATCAAAAGGCAAACCCTCACGCGACGCGTTACATTTCACCCCGTAAGTACGCGTAAGATTGTAAAATGCGACGGCATCGTGATGTAAAAGCGGTTCGCGGAACCGCGCTGCGGGACAACACTTTCCCGAGGAGCACCTTACGTCTGGAAACCAGCTAAATAACGTGTAAACCACACCGCGCTCGATACGAGAAGGTTATGAACCTACTCGTTCCGATGATAAGGAGAGCGAAGCGTTCGCGAATTTCGACGATCGCGGCCATAAGAGTTTAATGGCGCGTGAGTATCGAGAAACGCCGGCGAGGAGTCGCACCCAGGGAGTATTGTAATTTCGAGTGAACGATCCCGACGATGCCCAACGATACGTAGCTCCCGCGATACGTTACCTGAACCACGAATTTCCCTTCGTACTCTAAGAAGTACCTTCGGTAACTGCGCCTTGCATTGTTAATTCCGGTGTTCGACGGGGAGACGAGTGTTTTCAAACGAGCTGCTAATACTTCTTTGAAGCCGCCTTTATTTTCGCGGATATTTTGGAAACACCGTAGGACCTCGATTAACCGGCTTCATCGGGATCGAGAGTGACCGGATGAATCGAGACTGGGGAGGAAAAATTGGAATCGCAGTTTACATTTACAATAGACATTTTGTATGATTTTTTGTGCAATATATGTATACATTTATTTCTTCCTATGAAGCGTGCACATCTGTTGAAGCAGAGACACTTCAGAAGTTAGTTTTATCGATGTCAAACCGAAGTTTTACTATAAGTTTAAGTTATATTAAGTTAACTATAATTTACTATAAATTTACTATTAAGTTATTCCTCAAAATGAAGGTTACGCTGATTATATTTGTATAGAAATAGAGGAAAAATAATGGTTAATTTTCAGTTTATTCTAAATCGCATTGTAGAAATTTCGCTTTTCATTTTCTGTTAAATTATACTTCTACGTTTTCCCTGATATGAGTGGTATATTTATTTTTCGAAACCAACGCATACGGTTTCTTTAATTAATTACGACACGGTACCAATTATTCATTTGTATGGAATAGTTTTGAGAATTTATAAAAAAACACGGCTTTATAGAAATTTTAGGCAGCGTATAAATTTTTCATATTTTAATATTAGACCGACAGTTGAGCGGTCTCGATATGGCCGCTGTCGTTCTTCGTCATCGTCTTCGGCCAAGGGCAACAATCCGTGAGACAGAGTAACACCTTGCCTAGCTATCATCTGGCGGAGGAACAGTATTTGAATTATGATTCCATTTTGCATACAAACTCTTCCCTCACGAGATAATATTCGAGGACATCGCGTCGCGCGGAAGGGTGGCGCGGTCTTGCTCCGCCATCGATCTCAGCGTTATCGAATACGCGTGTTCGCTGAATGATCCCGAGGGAGCCGTAGTTCGATACGCAGCCGGAGGTTCGCAACGCGACTGCGAAATTAGCGGGAAGCCCCTCCGCGCGTCGCTGTTCTTGGAAGAGAGGCTCGAACTACGTAAGTTCAGGCTAAGTTCGCTTCTTCCGCCAACCCATTCAAGATCTGCCTTCCTTCTCTCTTGGTGTTCTCCATCCTCTCGCGGTGGCAGCAGCATCCTCGGCCCCCTCTGCAGACACAACGATGGTCCCCGTAAGAACGGGACGGGTGGCGGCGAGGGGGGACGTGGACGCGTTTTAGTTTTTAATGATTATTGCGTCCCAGCTCGGCACAGGTAGCTAGGCATTAGCCCGCGGTCTCCCTTTCGCGCATTTGCATATCTTTCCACCCGTTAGGAATTGCCTGCTGGCTGCTTTCGCCCGCCCTAACCAGGCTATACCCACTAGCACGGACGCGCTCCAACTTTTGCCCTTCTCCTTGTCCCTCTCTGTCTCTCTCCATCTTTGCCTTCCTATCCCTCACCCGGTTCGGTCCTCTTTCCTTCTTCTTTCACCCCCTCCTCTCCTCCTCTTCCTCTTCCTCCGTTGCTGTCACCCTCTTCGTTCGTCTTTTTCCCGCTATGGCTGTGTCCTCTTTTACGCGCGCGCCAGCGGCGCTTGTAATTTCTCTCTTCCTAGTCTTCCGCGCCTCCGCTTCCTTTCCCTCTTCCTTTAATGGCACTCGGTTTTCGAGTGCTTTAATTAACGTTTTGTCAGGCGTTCTTTAATTAGGCCGCTTTTGAAAAAATCAGTCAGCGAACGAACGACCGAGCCAGCTACGGCGCGCCTCGGCCCGCCTCGTCCCGCCTGGAATCGCTCGAGTCGGAATGCGCACCGATCTACCTGTAAGCCGATGCTCGGCCGCCGCGCCGTCGCGTGATCGCGTGGTAATCAGCTGCTTTGTCCGGCGACCGATACTCCGTGATCGAGCTTCCATTAAAGTGGCCCGGATTTTTAGCTCGCAGGATTTTAAGCGAAATCGAGCCGCTTCTGATTACATCGATAAATTTTCGGAATTCAGCTAATGGCGCCGAGTCCACTCCAAATTAGTTTCGAGAAGGGACCGAGCTCGCTGGGTAACGAAATCTCCGGGTTTTATCGGATAATATAAATGCCATGAGAACATTATTTCTCATATTCAATTCGGCGGATTGATCATTTCTTGCAGTTGTTTTTGATATTCATTTATAATATTACAAGACAGAATTATTAATAATTATATATATATAATAAGGACTTGCCGTATGATTTTCTACGAGGCTACAGTGGTTAGAACTTCTTCGCGTTCATTAACATTGTACGCCGGCTAATTATATGTTCACGTTGCACATTTTTATGCACCGAGAGAAAAATGAGTGGACACAATAGAAAACAGTGGAAACGTCAGAGAAATGTAGGAACAGCAATGTGTTATTTTGAAATCGTTAAAGAGGAGTTATTAAGAGTTAAAATTTATAACTAACATGGAAAATTTCTATTTTGTACAAAAATGCGCACTCAATTTATTTAGATCTAATTATTTCGCGAATCGAGGGAAAAAGTTGCCCTCTCTCTGCCAGTACCGGATTAGTCACGTGACATTGTGACATATGCACGACAGAGATGGAACACGTCACGTGATCGGGCCGTGGCGGAAGCGCGGGGGAATAGCGTTGTAGAAGGGGAAGGTAGAGTGGGGAGACAAGACTGTCAACTACAATTACATCGAAATAAATGATTCACTACAGTCATATACGTTATGATTGCATAAGAGTCGACAAGTGGATCGCGAGGTAATATTCCCAAGAAAACATAGTGTGTAACACGCAATCATATGCGAATTTATCGGTGTTGGTAACTTCATCCGCGAAAGCAGACTCGTAAAATTGATCGGTGGAAATGGTTCGGCAGCGTTTCGGCCGCGGTATTTTGTACGCGTAACAAACTCTATTGTAACGCTAATTTATGAATATTAACTCAACGAGCCAGCGGCATTATTAACGGTCCAGGGGACCAATTATCCGGAGCGCCAGGTAATCGATACACCGACAAATAATAATTATTAACAGAAAGTTAATGCCGGTTACCTTTAGAAAATCGGTGTGCCGCTTACGTGCCATTTTAATGGTGGCCGCCCTCCATCGCCCCCCCGCGGCGATGCGACAATTCGCCCCCGTAACTCTCACTTATTAACAGCGTATCGTCTCACGACACGATCAATTTCGAAAATTCCCTGCTCTCCCCTGGAGAGTAAAACAGAATACGCCTCGAGCAGCCTTATTTATCGCAATTTAATGGCCCGCTGAGTCTTGACTTCAATCGATATCGTATCGGAAACGGAGAATGTAGAACGGAAAAAGAGCGAGGCGTTCGGAAAAACCAACAACCTGCGCAATATCCAATTTTAAATAGATGAGGACGATGCGGAGAGGATAAAATGAAGCAGCATTTAGAACACCTGCAACAAGGAACATATAAAAATTAATCAATTAATTATTAGAATTAAAAACCTTAACATTTCAACTTAAAATCGACACGGAGTGCAAGATTAAGTAACCTTTGAATACACATTTTGTCTTTTGAAATTATTATAAATTTCCTGAAGAAATTATTCAGGGAATCTAATCGGTAAATGAAATCAAAATTTATGATTTACTTTTTGTAATAGTTCTAGTTATTTTAGTCTTCTTTTTATTTATTCGGTCTTATATGGAGTATGTATTATATATTAATTTTATGATACTTTCATAGTTCCATAAATACTAAATGGATTGCGGATTTTTATGCATTTATGAAGAAGTTGGCTGGGTGAAATATAAAATAGTAAAAAATTAGAAAAATTTCAGAACATTGCAATATTGTTTTTAATGCAATAAAGTCATTAAGGGATGAAATCAATTTTTATTTTACTCCTGCTTTCCACAACCAATGCAGAATATTTTTATTTTGCATAAAGATCCGCAGTCTAATACCAAAGTTGGGCATTAATCGATTAAAATTTGAATCAAGATTGATTGATTATCGAGAAATCATCGAAAAATCGGCGATTGATTCAATCGATTGATGAAGTTAATCGTCAATCGTTGATTAAAAGAAGAAATCATCGAAAAATCGGCGATTGATTCAATCGATTGATGAAGTTAATCGCCATAAGGTTTATCCATAAATTGTAATAAGGAGGGAGAGAGAGACAGAGAGCGGAGATGGAGAGTTGACAGAAATATATCTCAAAATATATCTCAACAAAAACTCAGTTTACATTTTTTTCAGTATTCATACAGTTTTGATTCCGTATTTCATTTCGAAGTTTCAGCAGTTAATCATTAATCAATTATCCGATTGACGATTACAATTGAAAGGAATGTTTATAATGATTAATAAGTATTTAATCGTTAACCGCAATTAACGATTAATAAGTATTTAATCGTTAACCGCAATTAACGACTAAACTAGGAGATTAATTGTTAATTGCGATTAAGGATTGAAGTAGAAATTTATTCGTCGATCGTTGATTAAAGTTTTGCCCAACTCTGTCTAATACTAAATAAACTGAATAATGAACAGACCGGTTTCTTCAAAAAGCTAATAAATCGCATAGCGTACACACCAAATAAATAAGTAGCCTGAAAATAATTATTTGTGATACAGAAAAAATAAATAAACAGTCAATAATTCTAATAAACAATGTCCTGGTTGCTAGCGATGGAAAAGGATGGATGTCATATTGAGCCCGGCACGATTACGCTTATGGCAGTAATAATTTCGTTGATCAAGTACCGCTCTTTCGGGATCAGTAGCAGACCCGCAGGATCAGGAACACGTGAACGCGCGGCTTTCGGGCATTAAAGCGGCCGGCACCGGCAGAGAACTTCATTTAAGAGTCCTTGTTTATAAACTGAAACAGGACGCGGCGGAATATAATTCCGCTTCTAATTACTCTGAGTGCTTTGCTTCTTTCATGGAAAACGAGCCGTCCCGTGGCGGGCTGCAGCGAAAGTTTTGTCCGCCGTTGAAGAGGTGCGGTTCCAATCGGCCCGCGGCCTGGCCGGGACGATTGTTGTACGGTCGCTGCTATAAGTAAAAACTTAATAAATAGCCGGAAGAAAGACCGAGACAGGAAGCGTGAGCGCGAACCAGCAAGGGCCAGGACGACGAGAAGGAGAGGAGGGGAGAGGCGGGGGTTGCAAGAAAAAAAAACAGGGTAGAAAAGCTGTGGGCGTAGAGGGAAGGTTGAGGGGGGAACGGGGGGAGACTGAGCGCAGAGGGGGGAGTAAAATTCGCTGATAATTAAGACCGTTTTAAGGAAAAAGAAGCGTGCTTTCCATCTCTCTTCTCCTGTTTCTCTGTTCCCATCGGTTCTCCCGGTCGGTCGGTATCCTTGCATCCTCGAGGAGGCTAATTAATTTAATTACCGCCTTCGCCAGATTTATCCCCTCTCTGCCTCTGCGTCTCCCCAACCCTCGCCGCGAATAGCCAACTCCAAGAATAGCTCTCTGTGTTTCTCGATTCTGCCGGGGAATATAATGATTACGCAACGCGGTCTCGCTCCGCGGAAAGAAACGATTCGATCAAATTCTCTTTTCCTCTTTCTCCTCCCCTCTCCCCCGCTCTCCCTTTTATCCGCTCGATTTCTTTGGAGAGAAGCTCATGAATGACGAGAGCGACGAGAAAAAGGTTAACTATCGAGCGCATATTTATGAACGACCGCGTCGCGGAGCAAAGGAAACGGCCCGAAACCTCGCGAAGGCATCGTGGAATTCAAATTAACGGGGCCACTTACCATTCTTAATTGGACCGATATTCTTGCTAGACGCTCGATCCAATTAACACCCGCTCTCGCCTCCTGTCTTTCACTCTCAGTCTCTCGTTAGACGATCGTTTCAACGTCGGAACGTTACCGGTACCGACGCGGCGCTCCGACGAGATCAAATCGGATTGATATCGTTTTGATGGAGATACGGTGGAATCCAGAGCTGGACATTTTGAAAAACGTGTGGACACGATCGTGGGGAAAATTTGTCTGCAACGCAGCCACGTTTCATATTTTCATTGCGGACACCGCGCCGCACCGCGCCGCACTGAGCTTATAGACCGTAACAAGTAGTAACGGCGTGGCTGGAGCAGCCCGTTAAATTTAATGTTTATCGACGACAGAGGGCGTAAAATTTAATTAATCGAAAAGTGATTATGAGCGGAAGCACGGTGGCAGAACGCTGATTCTATCGGTCGCGATCAGACCATAAGCCCATGGATGGCTGGCCATAACCCTTCAAGTCCATTTTACTTCACTCCGTGGACCTGACATAGCAGCCCGCCGCTGTTACGCGACGCATTCCGATCGGTTCACTGCTATCCAGAGGCCTATACTAGCCTAATCAAACCATTCGCTTTTCCGAGCCTCCCTTCGTCCCTACGATTTTTCGGCGCGACTACTTCCATCCCTTACGCTCGTTTGGGAATTACGCCTCCATACAAATTAACAGATTTTAGTACTGCGACGTGGTTGTATTAAATTAACTTGGAAAAATTGAAATTGTTCCTAACTGAAAGCGATACCATTTAAGGGGCTACCTACCTTCGGTAAAATGAAGAAACTGATTTTCCGAAAATGGAACGATCCTTCTGGAATGCTGTCCCAAAGTTTCATTTCGAAATGAAGTTTTCAAAATCGATACTAAAAATATTTGGAAGATTGCTAGACCAGTGTGAATCAAATTTGCAGCAACATTTTCAAAACTATTATCCAGTCGTCCTCTAAATGTCCTTACGGAATGAAATATAACATTCGTTGACAGTATAAATACGAAACGTACCAGACAACTAAAGTGATTCATTTTTATAAACATTTCAAGAGCAGAATTGTTGAGATTTAACTATTTCAATGAAAATAAAAAAGAAATTATTTAAATAAAAAATATTTTTTAAACGTTTTTAAGACGAACTAAAAAGTATAAAATGATTTTTCCTAGTCCCATACAGATTCCTAACCCCATACAGATAGTCCTGAAAATTTGTGATTGTGAATTTTGAATAGCTATGAAAATACTTGTAAGATTTAAAACGAAAAACGTGGGGCGCAAGATAATAATAAGGAGTGTAGAGAGTAGCTGCCGTTGAGAAAACTCACACAACAGTTCATATCATTTGCAGTGCAATAAAATTGTTAGTTACTTAGGTGAACTATTCATACATCAATTATCTATTGCATGCGTCCCACGTTTTTCGTTTTAAATCTTACAAGTATTTTCATAGCTATTCAAAATTCACAATCACAAATTTTTAGGACTATCTGTATGGGGCTAGGAAAAATTATTTTATACTTTTCAGTCCAACTTAAAAACGTGGTATATCAAAAAAATTTTTTTTATTTAAATAATTATTTTCTGCTTTTTAGACGAACAGACAGACAAGAAAGCGAGTTAATATTGCATTGTTCTGACTCTATCCAGTTCTGAGCTATGTTTAAAGTTCCAAATCTCTAGCTTATCGGGAAGTTATCGTAGTTTAAAATCAATTGCAAAATTTGTACCGTACAGACAGACAAAAATAGGTTATTCAAGGCATGTCTGAAAATTGTATTTTATATATTTCATCCAATGGGTTCATAGACAAGTAGTCCTCCCCATTTAATTCCAGCCTTCGATAACAGAGGACCCGCCAAAAATATTTTTCTGCAATTGACTTTGCTGTACAACTCGTAGCTTTTATGGAAATTTTCATGGGAATTTTCATGGAAATATCCTTTATTGACGTGGACTCGATAGCGCGACCGAAACTTTTAATTTCTAGAAATATTGCAATTTATTTCTAGTCATCGTCGGTGCATCCGGTGATCGGCGGAAAACTCTAACGCGGGGTTCGTGAAGGATCGCTGTGAATAAAAGTTTCGGCTGGTGAAAAATAAGAATAAAGAATTGGTAAAAAGTAACGACGTAGGATACGTTTGTTTACGGTGACATGGGTTGTGCGCGCTCGTTAAGGATGAACGATCCCCGTCGTACACGGCCGGGATCGCGCCGCTCAAATCCAAGCTCACCCGAAACCCGAGCGAAACACGCAAATTGGAACAAATTGATTTTCCCCGGCGACATCTATTAAAGTGACGGAAGAGAGTCGCGGGTATTAACGAGCGTCGCAATATCGAAACGGGTCGGCCGTATCGGGCCGAGATTTTCGGGGGCAAATTGGATTTTCGTGAGAAACATTATGACACTCCTCATAATTGCCGGATTCAATATACTCGTTTTAGGCGGCCTAGCAAACGAGAGAAATGGCCCAGCACACGTGAAAGAATAGTCACGCGTATTTTCGGATGAGCATCGTTCGACAAACCCTACCGTTGCGCTCGCAAACAAATTGAATGGCCAATCTGCTCCCGCTAAATCATAGAAATCGCCGAGTCGGAAACATGCGCGTTTGTTCATTATTGACAGTGATACTTGATCGTCAAGAGTCACTTGATGTGGAAAAAGGGCTAGATTTGATCGTGCGAAATAGATAGCATATAAAATTCGTTCGACAAATTACTAGTTATTGACAAAGTTATTGAGAAAAGGTTCAATTATACCGCCAATAGTTCAGGGATTTATGAATAAATTAAAAAAGTCTTGTAACATTCCACTGAAATTTTCATTGCATTGAATTTTGTATAACCGTGAAAATTATCTATGCATGGAATCAATAGTTCAGTTATTTTTTATTCATTTTCAGTTGTAATTATATTTATTCATTTCGGAATTTTTGTTTTACCACACATATATTATTCTTTTGAATTCATTTGTTCGGAATTCCCTCCGCCGTAATTTCCTACAACATCCCTTTCGAAACTTGCCTTTCGCTGATCTCTTATCAGCTCCCTCTTATCGCCGTAATCTTTGATTATTCCGCGTGTATTTAAAACTGGAAAGTTTCGATATATTGTGCGTTGAGGGGGCCGCTCTCATATTAATTCCGTAGGCCTACCGGTGATAATCTCTCTCTCTGCTGTGCTGCTCCCAAGGGTGGTGTGAAAGCATTCCCTTTAATGACAGCGAATCGAGTCGCGAGATAGGCGATCGTCTTCCCGATTACGTTAAGGAGAACCGGTAATCACGTGTTTTCAACTCGGGAATCATCGAAATGTTTCTCCCATTGAATTCCACATATCAATGAATGACGTACAGTTAGGAGCATAACTGATCACACACACTTTAAATCAGAATAACTTTTTTATGGCTGGACAAAACGACTTCAACTTCTCTGTAAGGCTAGAAGAATTAGTTTAGTAAATGACGTCTAAAAAATATGTTGAAAAAATGCATTTGGTCGGAATTGTGAAAAACAACAGTAAAAATTGGTTTTTTCAACTTTTTTAGCTGGGCCAATAACGAAAATTTAAAAGATATGTTTGGTCAACTCGTATAAATTATATATGTACTGAAAATTTCATTGAAATTGGTTAATTGGTTTACGAGTTATAAACGATCAAAAATGGTAAAAATTGCAATTTTTCAAGATTTTCGACCATTTTTCCACTTTTGATCGTTTATAACTCGTAAACCAATTAACCAAAAATTTCAATGAAATTTTCGGAGCGTATATAATTTATACGAGTTGACCAAACACATCTTTCAAATTTTCGTTATGGGCCCAGCTAAAAAAGTTGAGAAAACCAATTTTTACTATTGTTTTTCACAATTCCGACCAAATGCATTTTTTCAACATATTTTTTGGGCGGCATTTATTAAACTAATTCTTATAGCCTGACAGAGAAATTGAAGTCGTTTGGTTCATTCATAAAAAAGTTATTCTGATTTAAAGAGTGTTTGATCAGTTTTGCTCCTAACTGCATTTCACACGAATCTTTTAATATGGCTCATTCATCTAGTGGTAAGTGTAGTATTACATATCGTGGTTGTATTTACAAAATGTTGTAATATTTAGTTACAATAAACACTTTGTTACCTTAAAAAAATAATAAAATTAGTATACATTCCTAAGGTTTTAGTTATGCTCCCAGTGCATCGCAGACAATTTTTTTGCAAAATGTCGAGAATTTATCTAACTTCAATGCTACAAAAGAAAAAGTTGCGACTTTTTGAGTTTTTTTTTACGGTATACCATCGCGATGCTATTTATATTAATATTGATAATATTTATATTAATATTTACTTATTAAAAAGTTTCTTGATCTACATATTTGGTACTAAAATAATTTTTTCCATTCTTTCGGTGGAAGCACTCTATTATCACGATTTTTCAAGAGTTTCCGATAATCTGGGGAAAAAATGTTTCGAACAAGAGAGTTGAACAGTACTTAAATATCTACAAAAACTTCTATGTAGGAAATTTCGGAAAAAAATTTTTTGCGGCAGAAAATAAAGATTATTTTGATTTTTTAAATATATTACGACCTTGAGCCCATAAATAGCGCTGAAATAGATTTTTCCAACTTTTTCGGCCAAATGGCTCACTGTGTGATAGCTTGATTTCGATGTATTGCGGATGAGAGTACCTATTCAGCTTGAAACTATCCTTGAGAGGCCCGAGAGTTACTGGGTTCCATGAAGTTGTTCGGCAGACCATAATATAATCCTTTTTGCAGCCAGTGTATTTAAGTCTGTCTCAATAATGAGCTGTAACTGCAGATACCAGGACCGCCACGGCGAGTTTAGTATCCGGTTGACGGGAAACACGTTCCGCAAGCTGTGGCGGTCTCTGCGCGTCATTAATGATCGTGAGTTCTTCTTTGCTCGTTGCCGGAGCAGTTTGAAGCCGAGCGTTGGTAACCGTAGAAATAAGGGATGAGAAGACGAAGCGGTTTACGAGGCCGTGAGACGCGGAGGATCGGGTGATTTACCATCGAGCTTCGGCCGGACCAGCTTTTCCTTCCGTTTTCCCATCGTCGCGCCGAGTTTTAAGTATTTGATTACCACCCTGCAGGCCCGTAACGCGTTCGCGCTGAACGAGCCAACGCTGCTATTCGTTAGTAGCCGGAACGCCGGCTCTGCACGCGATTCGAGCACCCGGCTCGACAGACTTACGATACTTTGTTACTGCGCCGTTAATTTTAACGTCTTGTACGTGCCACCGATTTCCCGAGCTTACCCGCTATCGTATAAAAGTCTGCCATTCGTGATACTTAATTTTTTCGCAACGACGATCGACTAAGCGCTAACTTCGTACGTCGAAACCTGGAAATTACATGATTTCCGGATCTTGTAAAAACAAACACGATCGTTTTTCGCCGCTTTTAGCACAACAATCCACAGACCTTAATTGGTAGCTAATACACTAATGGAGACCTAATCTGAAGATTATACATTTCAAGTAAATAAACTACATCAAATACATTTCTTCTAAATAAACCACCAGGTTTAAAGCAATGATAAATAATGTCTTTACAGTTTAGTATTTCAGCTAGTAATTATCTCCATAAATGCATAAAATCTGCAGTCTATTTATTACTACATTACTACTGCATACTATATACAGAATAGACTAGACTGCATATATACTATACTACTACTAGTACTATACGTACTATACTATATGTATACTATACTATACTACTACTAATACTAGACTGCATACTATACAGAGTGGGGCAATAACTATGTCCACTTTGAATATTGCCGTTATTTGTAATAATATGAAAAAATGTTGTATACAAAACTTACACGGTATAGAGAGGGGCATATTGTGATACAAACATTTTCTGCGTGGGTGTAGGTATAGAGAAGATTTCAAGGTCACCTTGATTTTTTTAGATGGAAAGACCTACTTTCTGTGTCATGAATCGATAGACTATCGAATTCTGAGTAGAAATGTATTGACTTCCATATGTCCTAAACCTAATAGTTAACGAGATAATATCTCGTTAACTATTACATTTAGGACATATGAAGGTCAACACTTTTATACTCAGAATTTGATACTCTATCGATCTATGCTGTAAAAAATAGGACATTCCATTTAAAAAGGTCAAGGTGACCTTGAAATCTCCTCTATGCCTCCAGCCACGCAGGAAATGTTTGTGTCACAATATGCCCCCCTCTATACCGTATAAGTTTTGTATACAACATTTTTTCATATTATTACAAATAACGGCAATATTCAAAGTGGACATAGTTATTGCCCCACCCTGTATATTACGTTGACGAGAAAGTAATTTCGGTATTTTGAGATGTAATAAAACCCAATTTTTTTATTTAAACAATTTTACTTAAATCGCACTTGTTTTAGTTTTTTGCCGATAAGGATCAGAAGTTTTATGAGCGCGGAATTGTGAAGACAAGAACATCGAACAAAAAAAATTGGGTTTTTATTTCACCGAAATTACTTTCCTGCCAACCCAGTATATATAGTACAGTGACTCCCACTAATATTCGGACACTTTTAAAAAGACGACAACATTTTTAATATTGGACCATACGATATGAAATTGTTTGGCAAATTAGAACAATTGGTTTGCTGCTCGTGACTAAAATTTTTGGAAAATATTGCAAGTTGTCGGAATTGCAGAGAAAATACTAAAAGTTGCATTTTACAACTTTTTTATGTGGGCCTATGTTGAAAATTTAAAAAATACGTTTTGTAGATCTGTGTCAATTATATGCATTGTGAACGTTTCATCGAAATCGGTTGATGCGGAAGAAGACGACAGGCATTGAAAGATGTAAGAATCCTTGGATTTACTGCAGTTATAGCCCGAAAATCGTGAAAATCTGCAATTTTTATCTTCAAACGTTTGTAGCTCATTGCAACGTCGACCGATTTTGACGAAATTTTCAGAATATGTTTAATTGACACAGATCTACAAAACATATTTTTTAAATTTTCAATATAGGCCCACATAAAAAAGTTGTAAAATGCAACTTTTAGTATTTTTTCTACAATTCCGATCAATTGCAATTTTTGAAAAATTTGTTTTCACATCCTGTAGCAAACTAATTGCTCTAGCTTCCCAAAAAGGTTCAAATCGTATAGTACGATATTAAGAAAGTTATCGTCTTTTTAAGAGTGTCCGAATATTAGTGGGAGTCACATACTATATACCAGATACAGGAGCTAAGCGAACATTCATTTTCCTCGTTAATAATTTGAATATATTGACATTCTTCAATCCTTTGAATCGGTTTACAGTTTTAAATTGCACCTGACCATTTTTGTCATAAATGCATAAAATCCGCAGTCTGTTTCTTACATTTGTCTACACACGTTCCATATCCGGCAAATCTTAAAATACAATTTTGCATCTTGAAATATCCGAAGATATTTCTCATTGGTCCCATCCGGACAGTAGTTTCACGGCTAATCAGCGTTACTGATTTCCAGCAAAAAGACTAGGTAAAAGAAGCAAATCGAGGCTCTCCTCGCGAGAACGACGCGCCGCGACGCGACGGGTGAAAAAGTTCGCGCGACTGCCTAGGATCGTAATACGCCGGTAATGCCGGTGCTTAGTGGCGTATAAATAAGCATTAAATCTGTGCTTAGTATACCTTAATCTGTATTTTTTCTCCGCGTGCCTACCGGAATATATTATCACCCGGGGGGTTTTATCGCGGCGACGATAATGCCGTTAACGCGCGAATATACTCAAAGGAACTTTTTAAAGAAGACCGCCGCCGCTCGGCCGCGCTATTTCTCTTGATCCCCCTCCTTTCTCTTATCGTCAGCCACGAGATTCGCTGAAATTTATCTGGGGACATTTGCGAAATTTTGCGTGAAAGTGCCCTTTAATGTAACTCGGTGTAATCCTCTTTTCTTGCACGACGATCTTCGATACACTGCCTTCTGCGAGCAGAATATTTTCTTCTCTTAAGATGGTAGTTTGCTCTTGGATGTCAAAAACTCAATTTTTGTTTTTTTTTTAAAGAAAAAATAACGATTAAATGTAAGTACATAATTTCTTTTTATTGCATCGAAACTTAAAATAAAACTTCATATATCCGTGGTATTTTCATAAATTAATGAAATTTTGCATATATCATCAACGGGATGTCATCGTCGTCCATACCAAAATGATTAAAACATTTGCAAAATTGCTTTTATAATTAACAAATTAGTGTTGAAAATTAATTGGACTTTCTTCGTCAAACAAAGGATCAAGCATAACCAGATTCACCTGTGCGCATTCGAAACGGCTTTTATTGCGTCCTCATTTTGAATATCTATCTGATGAGACAATGGAATTATGAAAATTCGATTATAGGGGGATTAGCGAGCAGCAGCTAACGTTTTATTTCCAAGCTACCCAATTCCAGCCTAATTCTTTAAATTAGTGAGAGGAGGACGCGCTGGGGGCTGTCCATTGTACCAGGTTTCTCGAAACGATGAGCCTATAATTTCCAGTCGAAAAGCGCAGTCTGCGTGTGGTGGTGGAAGCTCGGGTGGAGGGGTGCAGAGCTGGTAAAAGAAAGGGAAGAATCAAGGTGGACGTTTAACCTTCGGCCTGGTTGAGTTGAAGCTATTAACGGACCGTTTCCGTGATACGCGGACGTTTCCTGCACGCTCATCAGCGTCCACGGTGTACAGCCACGGAGCACGGATTTGAATTAGGAGTCGGTGTGCAGCACGGAGAGCCAGAAACCTCCCCGAAATGCGGGGAGGAGACGAGGTCGGTTGCTAACGACCGTCGCCAGACCAGGGTTGTTAACTGCTGCCGAGTTCGGTCGTCGTCCCGGGCTGGATGTGGTGGTTCTTCCATGTGGGAAGAGGTTCCGTTGGAGTGGGTGTGAGGGTGGAAAAGGGCCACGCCGGGGGAGAATGGCTAAGCTATTCGGAACAATGTCTTGTTAGGCGGTTTGCTTTGAGGTAATCGCTGGGAAGACCCCGGCAGTCGTTAGACTTTCCCTCGCGGACCTGTTTGTTTCGCGGATAATTGCCCACCGATACTCGACTCTAGTCCCTCGTAAAATCGTGAACGATCCCCGTCGGGCTTACACGGGGCGAGAGAAACGGAGAAAGAAGGAGGAGAGACGGGGATACGGGTCGTGGTTGAATCGCAGGGAGCGAAATATAAGCGTTCACGGGGTGTGGGAATCTGAGAGAAAGTGAGAGAGGGTGAATACAGTGTTGGGGGATGGGAATGGTACGGCGCGCCGCACGGCGGGGTGAAGAAGAAGAGGTTCTATTTACTCGTAAGAATGAACGTTTTCGACGGCGGAGACGTCTTATTACATCGCGATCGCAATCGTTTTACGCACAAGACATGGGAAGTTAGTAGACGTCATTCGATTAGCCGCGATCCCAATTACGGGGGCGTTCGAATTCGAGCGAGAGAGAGGGACGCCCGACGAAAAACGTGATCCGAGCGCGATGTCGGGGGCGAGCCGAATACCGCGGCACGAAACAATGAGAGACGGCGGCGGTGGTATACAGGCGGCATGAAAAAATGCCTCCAACTAATTAGCGCAAATTACATCTCCCGAGGACGCGGTAATTACAGATTTTCTATTCCCGACAGCTCGTTTCAGCATCAGAACCCGTTGAATTCCTTCGCTTAAACGAGACGCATTAACGTGTTCTGTTTGCACAAGAGGAACGAGCGGTCCTTGACGACACAAAAATTTCGAAATAATCGACCGGACTCGATTGCTAATATTCGACGAATTATAAGCGTATTTTCTTAATATTATTACAAAAACGAAATATTTTATCTAATTATCTAAAGTTAATAATGTATTGTTATGTTACGAACTTTTTCGTTTAAAAAGAAAGAAAAGGAAATATTAGCTGTGCTTCTAAAACGCTAAAATTCAAGCTTTAATTGAATCGAAGGCACAGAAAATGCTCAAATCGGGTTTCGCGGTAGTTTACATTTTCTGCTAAAACTTCAATCTGACGAAACGAGAGCCGACCATTTTGCAGCGGCCTGTTGATTGCACAAGCAAAACTCTTGTCCCCGAAATTGGGAATATCGGGGTAGTTAGCATCGAACTCATAGCCGGTTCGTATAGTTGACCAATTAGCATGTACTACCACTTTCAACCGGAACATATTTAAATCGTGGAACACGTACGAACATTGCCTTTATTACTTGCGCAAACGTGATCGGTAAATTAAAATTGAGATATTAACTCGTGCCCGTTTGGTTATTCTGATATTTAAGAGTAATTTTTCACACATTTTGTTATCCCACATCGAATTGATCTGTACACTTTGAATTCACGTAAGAATCAGTATCTCTTCTAGAATTTCTAGTGTAGATATGAATTGGAGAAATCAATTTACTAACCTGTATTTTAAGAAAATATTTATCTTTATACACATTTATAGACATTTATGGTTATTTCTTATTATTAAACTGCGAACTAGAACTAATTTTCATTTCTCCTTCCGTTAATAAATTTATTAAATATTTATTTCTTCTCTTAATAATTTTATTAAACCCCAGGTAATATAATTGTGTTTTTTAAATCGTCTGATATTTTCACTATCTTGTGTTTTACTTACTCATTATTCTTCTTATTTCTAGTCGATAATATGAGTCAATCGATTTCCATGTTTTCGTTACTTTACATTTTCATTCTACTGTTTTTCATTTGCGAACCAGCCTGTATATATGTTCAAACTAAACCCGTTACTCGCGCAAACGTGACCGTCGCCACCTAAAATTGAAATACTGGGACAGTTAGTATCGGCTAGTTTGCGGGTAATCCCGACGGTAATATTCTTAGTTTAGTTGCCCCGCCATTTTCACGCTTCCAGGTTCACATCCTCGTGGTTAAGGAGTTGTAGAAGAGCGGAGGGGTTGACTCGATCCAGAATTTCTCCACCGATGGTGCTCAACGATCACTAATTCGTACTTTGGGGGCTTACGGCCAACTAACTTACCCCTAATGCCCAGACCACCCGCGATTATTGCCTTCGACGAGTTCCGATGGACGAAGCGCACGACACACAATTTATTTACCATCTTTATATAATCTTCCAAATTCTTCTATTTCCTACAATGGCATGACTGCGAATCTTTTTTCATTTATGCAAAAGTTATGATTATTAAAATTATGTTCCACTGAATCATCAATTGCACAAATAAATATGGTCTCGATTATTTGGCATTTGGATTCTTTGTTGCTGGCTGCATTCATCTTCATATAATCTTTCAAATTCTTCTATTTCCTACAATGACATGACTACCCATCTTCTCGCATTTATGCAAAAGTTATCGTTATTAAAATTATGTTCTACTGAATCATCAATTGCACAAATAAATACAGTGGGTGTACAAAGTGTTCGTACACCTTTTAAAACAGAATAACTAACATAGATCTACAAAACATATATTTTAAATTTTCATTAAGGGCCCAAATAAAAAAGTTTTAAGAAATGCCTTTTTTATTTTTGCATGTAACCTTGTAAATTATAATTTTTGGAAAATCTTTTTCGCATATCATTTCGTAAACCAATGCTTTTAATTGATTATAAAAATCAGGTCGTTTGGTACAATAATAAAAAAGTTATTCTATTTTAAAAGGTGTACGAACACTTTGTACACCCACTGTATCGTCTCAATTATTTAGCATCATTTTAATCAGGAAAATGTCACAGACATGTCGGCAAAAGCTTCATAAGAAAATAATGAGAAACCAAAAATTTCTTGATCAAATTTCAATCCCAGCTACACTTCTCGCCGACCAAGGATCTTGTCTAGTGATAATTTTTGACAAGTATCATACACATCTCTCTCACAGGTATCGAGACATTGCTTCCCTTCGCGATCATCGTTCGAAGAAGTCAGTGCGCATCAGTTTTGTTGCGGGCTGTATTCGTCAAGGCATGAAACGGAAACGTCGAATACAATCGCACAAAAACGATCCATTCCCAGCCCGTTTCAGCCACCGTAAAAGTGTCGGATCTATAATTCCTGGCAGAGGAGCGAGCGGTTGGCGGGCGCCCGCGCCACAGATCACCGGTATCATCCGTAATACGGAGCAAGATAGTTCATTCTAACGTATTGCAGGATAACACCGACGCCGTGGGCCGATCGTTATTTATGTAATGCAATTTATCGATCTTCCGGCGGCCTCGCAGCCGAATTGTTGGCCCGTCCTCATGACGTACCGCCGAATAATGTATACGCTTATACTTAGCTCGAGCAAGAAGCGAGCAAGGCGAATCGCGACGTCACGACCAATGCTGCGTGGAGATGGATCTTAACCGGCGCGACTCGAAGACGGAAAGGCTGACGGTCGTTAGAGGGTCGATCGTCTGTAAACGCCACGTATACTGATCACGAAAAGGACCCGGTTAGGCTAAATAATTAATAGAATTGCCACTCAGCCATTTATACATTCGGAAACACCTTGCATAAACTGTCGTGTCTCCTAACCTGTTTATACAGGGTGAATCACCTAACGTTTGTACCTCAAATATCTTCGGTGTTTTCGAAAATACATTTGAGGCGTTTAGCATCAAAGCCAGCTCGATACATTTTTATAAATTTTACAGGAGAGACCACATTAAAATAAACCATAAATAATAAATAAAAAACATTTCACGCTCTGCCCATTTAATTTTGTCAAAAGAATTTATTTTCGTTTGGACTACCTTTGGTGGACGAGTCCAAATCTTCTTTTTTTAATTAGCAGTACTGTCTAATTATTTATAGATAAAAATAATTTGATTGAGCTGGTTTTGAAAAAATGGGTGTCTTTTTTTTCATCCTTCCTTTCAAAGTTCGAGTTGGATTCATTCCAAATCGCTTTGTAGCGTGATAGTATCGATCAAGAACTATCAAATTACAAAAAAAACTTTAAAATTTATGGATTAAGCTGGTTTTGATAACAAACTCCTCATTTAATGTCTCGAGGACAAAGTTGAATGGTAAAATGGGACACACACAATATCAAAACAGTCTATGCTTTTGTCATTCTTTTTAGAGATATCAAGATCACCTTCATTTTTTAAAATGGAACCACTCTTTTTTAACTCGCACTTTGTCCCCTCGCACGACGCACTGTTTTCGCGAATTGATTTCATATCTTTATATTTATGAATAAAATAAAGATTTCTAAATAAAAATCGAAAAATGATTGAGTAAGATATTAAATATACAGGGTGCGGCCGAATAACATGTATTAGCGGGCACGAGATGGTTCCTTATGAAAAAATAAGAACAAAATATGGAATAAAATTATTTCATTTAAAGATTAGTTTTCGAGAAAATCGAGTTTGAAAATCCTATTCGTACGTATGCTGTTACGGCCAACTTTTTAAATTTTGTCGTTGATAAAATAAAATGTTGTTCGTTAAAAGTCTTCCGTGTATTTTTTCTTGAACTCCGTAACTTTTAAATGCTGGGTAGACATTGTTTATAAACATGATACGCGTTATACGATGCTCGACGAACTCGATTTTCTCGAAAACTAAGCTTTAAATGAAAACATTTTATTCTATATTTTGTTCTTATTTTTTTATAAGAAACCACCTCGTGCCCGCTAGTACATGTTATTCGGCCGCACCCTGTATAATAATAATAATACCGTTTTTATTCAGAATATGTATCGTAGAATCATAAAAAGACGGAAATTCATCATATTGCATCAGGACGTACACCGTACGTCGTTCGTCCGCATACTATAGATCGTATACACCGTACGTCCTTCGGGTCGGAAAGGTTAAACAGCTACAATGATAGCTATCTTAGCGGTCTTCTGATTTAGAACCTTGAAAACTCAATCATTGTGTTGCATTTTCTTAAAGCACACGTCTTTAAAAATAAGTCTGCAAAAGGATTTGTTTAAATTCGTAAGAATAAAGGAGTTATAGATGTTTGAAGAGCGTAGCTCTATATATAGGGTGTCTCTAAAAGAGTGTCGGAAAAAGTCGATCGTAGATGACCGCGGTTGTGCGACAACGGTGGCCAGGCGACGAAAGGTCAGAAGGAGGCTTGACCGGAAGCGAGAATGGTGCGAAGGACCATTAATAGAGCGCGAAATCCAGTGGTCATGCGCCAATCAGCTCTCGCGACAGTCCCGAGGAAACAAGTATTTTCCATCAACGCGTTGCGTTGGCCGCGGACTCGATATACTCCCGAAACCAGACCCCCCCTCACTCCGTTTATTATTCCGATGTGCGATCCCCGTCCTCTTTCTTCCGCGTTTAGCAGCCCTGTACAGGCTCGATAGCCTAGTATCGATGCACCCGGACAATTCCGGCTATCTCGTCCAAGTGTGTCTTTTTATTTTCTGTTAATTGATTTTTACACTCTGATACACCCTGGCGAGGTTGCTCCTTTATGACAAGCCGCGACGACGTCACCGTTTTGTCGCGTAGCCATGGAAATGGGTTGGTCCACGCGCGAGTCAGTCCGCGGGCCACGATATCGTCCGGCGATAGCAACTAATTGAAATCGAGACTCAGGGGTTCAGCCTCTCCGCCCGGTTTCTCATCCGAGAGAGATTGCTTCTTAGAAGAATGGCCTGTGGAAACCTTCGGCGGGGAAGGCGGACAGGAAGGGGGCGCAGTCCACTTCGGGAGCGCAAGGAAACACACAAGGAATCCCTTCGAACGAGAAACACCCCTCGTAAACTTTCTTTCCTACGTTCGCTATCTTTGTATCGCCATTCAGTCTCCTTGTCCCGTTGGCGCGCTCTTGCGCCCACCACACTCTTCAGGAATGGTGTGTACGTGACTATACCACCACGAGACACCGTCGAATCGTCGGCGAAGTAGATTTTTCCGCACCTCGATATGATTAATATCCCGGCGAGATAGGACCATAGGGGTTTGCGAGGGGCGCGGAGGAGGATGGAAGTCGCGAGGGGGTGAGACTCTGGTCGCGGAACAAGGAGGGAACCCGTGGGGGAGTCGTGGGATAGGATGAAAGAAAAGGAGAGGAAAGAGAGAAATGTCGGAGAAAGGGGTGGGGAGAGTGAGAGAGGAAACGGACGGGACGTGGCGGTTGCGGGGAAAAAAGGAGAAGGATGACGGAGGGTGAAGGCAGCCGAGGTAAAAGGGAACGGTTATGGGCCCGGTGGTCGCTTGCCGTACAGCAAATCCCCGTCAACCGCATTCAATTACGATGTTATCGCGAATACAGATGACGGTTATTTCCTTCGGTACACCCTATACGTAACATTCGCGATGCGGCCTGGCCTGGGCTGGCGTGGCGTGGCGTGGCGTGGCGCGACGCAGACCGACGCCGGCGTCGCTTCTCCGTCCAAAGTTAAGGCAGTATATCGTGTAATGGCGGGTTGGCCGGCCGCCCGTGTGATTGCTTTAGGATGCGCGCCGACAATACACCGGGATAAACCGACTCCGATTCCGACCAACCACTATTACAACCGCTTCCTTGCCCTTCCTCGGCTCCGCGCACTTCCTCTTCGTCCTTCGTTCTTCGTTCATCGTCCTTCACGCCGGACACCGCCGAAACGAATCTCAATCCCCCTTTTCTTTGCTATTGTCAATCGGGATCGCGTCCCCGCGGGTTCATTTTGTAAGGATAGTTCTAACTAGACAACAGAGAATTTGTTACATAGGGTAAGCTGTACTATTGCTGGCACTGCAGTAGTTATTGGCACGTTTGATTTAAACGGCAAATATTAAGAATTCCTGGTATAGAAAATCATTTTTTTATTGGTTCTTATTTATATTTCAAAGCAACGTTGCAAGTTTTCATAACAGAGTTCCACATATGACTGTTGACAAGTGTGCCAATGACTGTACTATTTGTCTTACGATTCTTATTCACTGAATATATTTTATAGTAAAAGATTTATGACTCGTAAAACTGTTTGATTTTGCTGAAAAATCTCTATCAGCTTATAATAATAGAAAGTTAAGCTCGTTTAAACATTTCAAAAAAAGTTAAAAAGATTTTTACTACGATTTTGGCTTAGCCAATCGTTGTACAGTTTACCCTATAACATTTATTTCTAAGTAGCTTGATTTCAGGGTGACTGTACTGATTGTAAATACATCAATGAAAGAATATTAGAGACATTACACAAATTCTTGTTATAAACTCCTCGTGTAATTAATATCTAATTAACACAAATATTGTCGTCGTAATACCTACTTTCCAGGAGTTAATACAGATGCTCGCAACGATTAATTAAATAGCTAAAGAACGTAGTTAACGAGTTCTTGCTCAGAAGCTCTATGACTTCCCCGAAGAGAATCACTAGCTCGAGTGACGCGTGATGTTTAGTTCATAGTATACCTGCTTCGAGAGATAGCGACCGTTGATCATCGAAAAAAGCAAAAATCTTGAAAAATTCACAGTCTGTCGAGTTGGGTGAACTGCATTTCTTCCAAGATACGGGCTTCGAAATTACGCACAATCGGTACGGTCGATACCCTGAAGCTCCATCTAGGTGTTCTAGCTTATCTACTATGGAGGAGAGCGCCGCGCGCGGCCTATTTTCCTTCAAACTTCTCGCGGCCGTCTCCCGTGCTTTTCGTGCACGGTTTGGCGAGCACGACCGACATGGCCCACCCTCGACGTTTTCGAGCGATAAAACGTGAAATACGAGCGTGCACGGTGGTCGAACTTCTATTCGCCTCGACCGAAAAGGATGTCCGGATCATAACGGCCCGCGCTCTGTACACCCCGTTGCTTTCATGAGTTACTTTACACGACCATTTGAAAAGGACACGCTCACTCCTCTCGAGCGGGTCCTCGAACTCTTGTCTACCTCAAGTCCGTGACCCCTCGATCGTCAAACACCGCACGCGCTTTTCAACGTCGTTTGCATTCGATTCTGACGATCTTCGTGTTTACTAAACAACACAATACCAGTCTTTAATACTGAATGCTGATTCAATCAAATTATTTACTTTGCCTCACTTGTCTTTGTACCGCAGTCATTTTTGACCGGGAACACCCAAATTGTCATTTAAGTACTCAATTTGTGGCAATTAAACTAACTTTTTTTTTTATTAAGCATTTCAGATCTCAACTGAGATCTATTTCTGCTGCATTAAGGTAAATTACAGTAAATACATATTCATACATACATAGTCTATTTTAAATCAAATTAAATTCGTAGTTTACAATTTTTGAGGAAATTAAAAATAAGGAATCAAGCTTTAATGTCGGGTCGGGCAACTAACATTTCTAAGCACAAGGGCAACAATTAAAACTAACTGAATAGCTGTTTCATTGAGCATATCGGAAAGACTACACGAGATATTATCAAATGTAAATTTTTAAAAATTATTAATTAGATCTGTGAACGGTCCTAAGCATTGCCAATTATACAGCTATAAAAATCGTCCGTTGTCCGAGAGTTAAGTGGTCAGGCACACTGGTGATTTTCACAGATAATAATTGTAGGTATAAATTGCTTTTCATTATTTGGTGAAACAGAAAATTTACGACTAATGTAACATTTCAGTAGCCAAAACTGCGACTAGTTGAACAATATTTAAACACATAAATGGTGAGATGTTGCCGAAAATCTGTTTAAATTGTCCTATACATAAAATTGCGAACAAAAGTGAAGATATATGGGTGTAAAAGAAATTATAAAATAAGTTTCGTTCTTATTTGGGCACATTGACATATAAAAGGTTAAAATCCTTTACAGCTAAAAATACGACAAAGATTGTCAAATTCAGATTTATCTGTCCTGAGCAGTGGAAATCCAAGTAATTCTGTCTTCTTCGCTTGTCACTCCTCATTTCGCGTAGTCGAGTGTCTAATAGCTTTAAGTGACCAGAAGAACAAGTTGTCGCAGAAAAAGTGGCACATCTCAGCAACGTTTCAAGAATTTCCATCTGACGAATCGACATAGTATAATCTCAGACCTCGAGATCAGTGGTCCGCTGTAGAACGAAACTGACTTACGCAGTTCCAGCGTCGATAGGCAGGTCGAACGAAAAGGCCGGCTCCGGAATAAAGCAACCTGACACATGTCAAAAGCTCCTCGACGCCGATAGAGCTGGCCAAACGGCTAGGTATCTTCTATGGGGTGGGGAAAAAAAAAGATACAAGGGAGATTAATTGGAAGCTCCTCCGAGGGAACAGTCACGAAGAGATGGGTGCTCGTATAGGAGAAAGAGAAAGACAGACGGGGGTGGAAGACCAGAAGGGAAATTGAGAGACGGCGGGAACGAGGAAGAGAGACGGACCAGCGTCAGGATAGCGAGGGCGAGCTTTTTGCCGAACACATAATGCATAGCGAAGGATGACACCCTTATCTCAGGATCTTTAATTCCGTGAGCCGCCGCGAGGGAGTTGCCGCGTCGTCATTTGTCGGTTGCACCGCGCTGGAATCAGGGACGGCCGGAGTGGGTGGATAAAACCACCGGCGCTGTTAACATCACCGTTGGGTACAGGGGCTGGAAATTGCCTTGGCTGATTTCATTTCGAGCCAGATTATTTTAAGGGGTTCTGCTTTTCTTTCCCCTCCCCTTCCGCGTTCCTGCCAGCCAGCCCCGGCCACGATTCTCCCGTTCCGTCCGCCCCCGCAGCCGAGGTGATTAATGCGAGCCGGGTCAACAAAGCGGGCGGTTCAACCGAAGCAAACAGCGATTCAGATTCGCGTTACCTTTCAGGCCCGCTCGCGTGCTGACCGATTAATTTATGCGCGCGCCCACCGACAGCGATTCCCGCTCGCGCGAAATGGGGGTGGGACCTGCTTGGCACAACGAGCACGCGCCCCGTTAGGCCAGATTCCTGATACCGGGAACGATCGGCCGACAACGATGATGTTCGCTTCGCCTACACGATTTTTGGATATTCGAGTGTCAAGTGTTTCGAGAATTTTATTACTTAACCCCTCTACGCCTTTTCTTAACACATTATACAGATTGAGACATCTAATTGTGCATGAATATGGTCTTCGTACGTGAAGTTATGCTTTTTGAAGATAAACTCCTTCGAAGATCATTTGTAGGTCAACATATTATACACGGTTGAATTTGTCTTTTCATTAGCTATAATGTTACACTAATACGTCATTCCACTTAAGAACACGATGATGATCTTGAAATATCGGAAAATATGACCGAGAGAAAACAAACTTCTCCGTCACAATAATTGCCCCACTGAACCAAACATTTTTTCATATTACTAAAAACAATGGAGAAAATTTCTGTGACAGTCTTAGGTGCTTCACCCTGTATATGCAGTCTATTTTACACGGTTTTAATGGAAGGATTTAAATTACTGGTGCACTTCATCTTTTTTAGTCCCTTGCTATAATCTTTGAGACTTCGGATATCCTCGTAACATATGTAAATAAATATTTTAGTGAACTAGCCAATAGAGTATTTATTGAAAATAGTAGCCGCAAGAGAATGGGACATTCATAATATACAGGGTGCGGCCGAATAACATGTACTAGCGGGCATGAGGTGGTTCCTTATGAAAAAATAAGAACAAAATATGGAATAAAATTTTTTCATTTAAAGCTTAGTTTCCGAGAAAATAGAGTTTGAAAATTCTATTCGTACATATGCTGTTACGGCTAAGTTACGGTTCGTCGAGCATCGTATAAGGCGTATCGTGTCGGATCATGTCGTATACCCTATTCGTGTACATCATCGTTAGATAGATCAACGAAAACTGACTGCTTAGGCATTGTTTATAAACACGATACAATGTAACAGCATACGTACGAATAGGATTTTCAAACTTGATTTTCTTGAAAACTAAGCTTTAAATGAAAAAATTTTATTCCATATTTTGTTCTTATTTTTTCATAAGGAACCACCTCGTGCCTGCTAGTACATGTTATTCGGCCGCACCCTGTATTAACTTTATAACGATTTTATATGTACAGGGTGAGTCACCTAACGTTGTCACCTCAAATATCTTTGTTGTTTTCAAAGATACATTAAATGTCTTGAGGACAAAATTGAATGGTAAAATGGAGCTCATACGACACCAAAAAAATTTTTGTTCGAGTAATTATAGTCACTGATTTCGTAATGAAAGGGACTATCGTAGATGTTTATTGTAGATGTTTAAAAAGGGTGATTCCATTTTAAAAAATGAAGGTATGAGCCCCATTTCACCATTCAATTTTGTTCTCAAGACATTTAATGTATCTTTGAAGACAACAAAGATATTTGAGGTGATAACGTTAGGAGACTCACCCTATATATAAAAATATTAATAAAAAAATCGTAAGCCAGTTACTATATGATGGGCTCGAGTATTAATCTCTCGTTGCGCGGCCGCCGACGTTCAAGAGTTAAATTTGGATTAATAGGACAGGTACGAGATACAATTACGAGTCGAGAGATTCCTTGTATAAACTAATTGGACGAATGAATGAAATTTCTTCATTCGAGACGACATTTTCGAGGGAGGTTATTTTGAATATTCGCGGACTATGAATATTGACGACTGCAGACAGGTTAAGGAGTCTGGCTGCTCTTTATGTTAAATATTCAACGATCGAGTCGAACAAATTGTTGCGGAGTGGGAAGATCGTATATTGAGATGAAGTAGAATCAGTGAATAATAGATGGACACGCTAATTATTTATAGACTGACAATAAGTGCCAATTTCAGCAAAATTCATTTAAAAGATCTCCTTTAACTCTGTATAGACCGAATTTGTATTATGTATGTCAACGAAATGTAATTTTGTAACAACAAATATAATTCTTTAAATATATTCTTTAAATAAACTTTGAATTCACGATTCAGAAAAAGATTGGATTTATTCTGATGTGTGAAATAAGAATTGACAATGGCGATGCATAACTTTCTTTGATCACGAAGCAGACAAAACAAAGCAAGTTACTTTTGTCACATTGCGGCTAAAAATAAAATTAGACTCGAGAATATTCATACATATATCAGTAAGTGACTTCAATGTTACTCGGAGCTGTAGAGGGTTGATAAAATATTTTCGATCTTTTTACTTATATTTCAACATTCCTCGACGCCCACACGCTAATAAAAATAACGAAATTACTAAAAATAAAGACTGTTTAGTGGGTTGGTGATTCTATATGCAGAAACAAGTCGGAAAAAAGGAATAACATTTTTTGGTTTGGTTTGACAGGTTTTTGAAGAAATTGACTTTGAAGATTCAGCGAATGCGCTGACAGAATTTAATGAAATTATCAGAATATGTATAATCGATACAGATTTACGAAAGGAATTTTTAAAATTTTCAAAAACGCTCACATAAAAAGGTTACAAACAACAACATTTAGTATTTTCTCTGTAATTCCGACCAACTGCAGTTTTTCATCATTTTTTTCCACATCGTGTAGTAAACTAATTGTTCTAGCGTCTCAAAAAAAAAAATCGAGATCGTATGGCCCAATATTAAAAAAAGTATCGTCCTTTTAAAAGTGTCCGAATATTACTGTGATTCACTACAGGTACATACCCATTTAACTGATGAATTCCATTGGAAGATTCGATTCTGCGAAACGTCCGCATCAAGCCCGAAATTGTTTAAATCTGAACGTTCGCTGAGAATTTTCGGGGATAAACGACACAAGGGTGGAATTTGGTGTGCGCGACGAGCGGAGCGAAGTGGAACGGGACCGTGAGTTTTAAAGAGTTTCAACGTTCTATTATAAAGTCTTCACCGTGCATAATAACATTCAACTCCGTGGGCTGGAAGGCATTAGGGAAATCGTGTTGCCTCCCCCTGGCTGTTTCTCCCTCACCCCTTTCCCGGCCGAATCACCCTCGATCCCACCCCTCGTCAGAAACGTGCCGGCTCGGTTCCAGATATTTCCCTGTAGCATGCGGACAATACGGCCCCCACAAATCAGCGGATCTCGCGGCGCGACACGATTTTGCGTCTCGTCGATTCTCCAGCGACTCTGGTGAGCATCGGATAAGACGCGGGAGGGTTAGGTTAATGTCGGGATAAGATCCATAAATAAAGGAAAAAATCAGACAAACCTGTCGCTCGTCGTAACGCCCAACTTGCCGTCCGCCTTTAGTCCCTGGAAGCGAGAGATGATGATTCGGTTGAAAGTCAGCGTGCTTTTTGTGTTTATAAGAATGTTATATTTTCTCGGTAGTAATGGGGCAGCCTCTAACGAGGCGATCCGTAAATACGTTATTAGTGCGCTAATAAATGATATTTATATACAGATTGATAAAAAAAGAGGAAAGAGTTCGCATCTCTTGTGTTATACACCAACGGTTGTTCCTTTTCTCTTTTTCTCTATCTCACAGCTGGTGCAACAGTTCTGGTTTTTTCACTTTCACTCATACTCTCTCTCTCTCTCTCTCTCTCTTTCTCTCTTTCTCTCTCGCGTTCGCTCTTTCTTACTCTCTCCCTCTCGTTCTCTATCTGTCTCTCCCTCTTTCTCTGTAACCTCTTTGTACTTAATCGATACGGTGGTTTCAAATTTTGCTCACGATCTTGAATAATTTACAACTGACAGATCGTCCCGCGATCCATGGAAAAGCTCCGTGACCGGTAGCTACGACGGGTTTGAGATCATTTTCGGAGGTGGAGGAAAGAGAACGCAACTAGTCTCCACGGCCAGGGAAGCTTTCCAGGATCGTCGTGCGCGATACACGCGTTCTTCGTTTTCGTCGGACGACGCGGAACGGATCTGGCATCGGCACGCGCGTCGCTCGTCGTCCATCTCAGCCGTGTTTTGGTATAGGTGTCGCCCTCATCTCTCTATTTGCCTCTTCTTCTCCAGCTTGTTTTTTTTGGCATTAAAGCGTAAAGCCGCGACTAAGCCCCTCGTCCGGCAGATATCAGGATCGGGATCGCGTTCGAGATGAAGCTTCGTTCAGAGTTCGAGTGGGAAACGAAGCGATTCCGATAGGCTGTGATATGGAAACGAAATTAATTGGCCGTTCGAGGTCACTAGCCCCCACCATGCCGATCGGTCGTTCCCACCTTCGATAGAAACGCAAATGAAGTGGGGGAAGCAGTCCCGAGAGCGGCCAACGAAGTTCGCTCCGAGCAGAGTCGTCGAAATCGCCGCCGGTTTTGCGATTTCGCCGAGCTGGAAATCCGAAAATTCAAATCTTCCACCTGCCTTCGAGCGGGCATCGAAACTCTTCTATCGTTAATCTTTGGTATCAACCATCTTGAACAATTGCGCCACGTTTTCGGCTCGTATACCGCGATTCGGAGAACCCTCGGGATTCGTCACATTCGCGTGTCGAACTCGCCTCGAGACGACACGAGCTCTAATCGAGAACACCTACATGCACATACATAACGGATCGCGAATCAACCTAACTGAACAACAAAACAAATATACTCTTAACGATTTGCGAAATAGTAATCTAATAGTTTTAGAACAAACGAGGCTTAACGACGATTCAACAATTCCTGCGTTCGTCACGGTCGTTTAAAGTATCCCAGTAATCGATCCCTCGTCGTCTCATTCTCTCTATTCCTTTCTCTCCTCTCCGCCCCTCCGTACTCTCGCCTGCTCGATTAGCTGCTACGTCGAATAGCGACGAATCACGAGTACCATTAAAAATCATCGATTGGTCTGCGTATACTGATAGTCTCTCGGGGTTGCAGAGTCGACGATCTCGGATATTTACAAGGGGACTCTGCTACATTCGCAAACATGCTCTCTTTCGCACACACGCGCGCACACTTCTAATCGCTCTCGCACCGTTTCACGCTAGAAATATATCTTACATGAATCGTCTATCTTATTGTTATACGCCGGTATCATATATTACAAGACGCGTTTGCCTGTACATGTGAAGGTGTACGTACCTGTGGCGTGTGTGTTCGTGTGGGTGCATTTGTGTACACGTCTCTGTATGTGTGTGTGACTGTATGAATGTTGGTGTGTACGCATTCAATATGATCGTACGGTCCTAATTTTATCAACAAATCCTCCGTTAAATTTGTTCACATTCTTCGCGATCACAGTGATTAAATTACCGAACCTCTCGACGAAGTGTCGTATAAACGTTCGTTCGACCTGTGGCGTTCGCGAACCACTTCGCCGAAAAGTCGGCTCTCGTTTTCTCATCGGTTTCGTAAGGAATCGCGATCCTCGCGACCCGACGCGCCCCTCGCACCCTTCCTTCTTTCTCTCACACTCTCTCTTTCTCACTCTCTCCCTCACTCTAGTCCACCCGTAGGCGCGTTCACTACCCCGTTTCTCTATTTCCTTCGTTCTCTCTCACTCTCTTTCTCTCTGTTCCTCTCCCGTTCTTTCCCTCCAGCTCCCTCTATCTCCTGTCTCTGTTCTTCGCTCCGTCAACAACGTTCTCAGCTTCGGTCCGCCGGGCAGCTTTAGTAACCGCTGAGACACCTGAGCTTCTTCAAGGGAGGCGACAACTCGTTTCAGCTGGTCGACGCCTGCACGGACATCGGCGGAGGTTTCACCGGACCCAGAGCCGGACCGGACAGCCCGTTGTTGTTCATGTCGCCGGGGGCCCTTGGACCACCCACGCCTATGGCCGTCCCACCGTTCGCTGTCGGCGTGCTCCCCGACATTTGTCCCTGCAGCCATTAATTCATTATTTTCAATAAATCAAAACAGATAAAATCAAACGTTCTATGAGATTGAAATCCTTCTTTGTCGATCGTGAATTACTGAACAAACTTTTTAATGGTTTCGGCGCATAGGTTCGATCTAATTTTGACTAACAAGCAATTTTAGAATTTTTAAATTATTCTCAACGTTTCGATCCGGATATGGATCATTTTCAAGAGAAATTGTGTCTGTAAAAAATCGTTTATTTTAATGTATGTTAACTGAATAGGGTATTAATTATTATATCACGAGAAATTTCGTACTTGCTGTGTGAAAACAATTTCTTTACATAACTTATTGAAATTTGGAAATAAACGTGGTGAGCTGCACGTTGGTTGGCACAAAACTGAAACCATGTGAACCACGCCATACAAAGACGTGCTTGTTAGTCAAAATTAGATCGAACCTATGCGTCGAAACCATTAAAAAGTTCGTTCTATGAGATTCTTTTTCTTTACGTTATCTGAAGTAATTTCAAGATGTACAGTCAATCTCAGAAGTATTCGTACGCCCTTTAAAACAGAATAATTTTTTTATAATTGTACCAAACGATCTGATTGTTTGTAAGCAATTAGAGGCATTGGTTTACTAAATGGTGTGCAGAAAAGATTTTCGAAAAATTACAATTGATCACGTTACATGCAAAAATAAGAAAAGCATTTCTTGAAACTGTTTCAGTTGGGCACTTAATGAAAATTTAAAATATATGTTTTGTAGATTTATGTTAGTTATACACATGCTGAAAATTTCATCGAAATCGCAGGAAAAAACGACACGCATCGAAAGATGTACGATTCTGTCGATTTTAAGCAGAAACCGATCGAAAGTCGTGAAAAACTACGATTTTCACAATTTTTAACCGCTTGTGCGTATGTCAATCGATTTCGATGAAATTTTCAGCATGTGTGTAACTATTATAGATCAACAAAACAAAATAGTTTTAAAGAATGCCTATTCCATTTCTGCATACAGCCTTGTAAATTGTAATTTTTGGAAAACCTTTTTTACACATCATTCAGTAAACCAATGCCTCTAATTGCTTACAAACAATCAGATCGTTTGGTACAATTATAAAAAAATTATTCTGTTTTAAAGGGCGTACGAATACTTATGAGACTGACTGTACATTGAAACTATTAAAATAGAAAATAAAATTTATCGGCTATTCAAATTTGTTTCATTGAATAGACTACTCTGTTGTAATGAATTGTCTAATCTTCTAACTTTACAATAAAATCATATCTAACGTCAGCGACATTATACACGTGCATATTGCTACTTTGAAAGAACATCGGCATAACTCAAAAAATTGCGATTGTTTGCCTATGACATAATCAAAATGAAAAAGTGGTATATTTTTATGTGGAAGGGTGTCACAAATGTAATTCACAAGTCAAAGCCTTTTAGCTAAAATTAAAGTTTTAACTAAAATTAAAGCCACATGTCTAAACCCTTAGGGTTAATATTTCGGTTAGAAGAAAAAAAATATACAAAAGTTACCTCTAAGTACGTACTTTAAACAAAGTAGAAGATATTGCTGATGTGATTTTATGGAGATAAGTGATATTCAGTTGAACTCTGGTCAAATCTTTAAATGGGATTTTCTCCAAACTAGTGGTTTTCGAGTTGTGCCGGTTTTCTTCCAAAGTAGCGATATATATAATCATAAATAACTAACAATATTTTAATACGAAAATCATGATACAAAATAAGACTCAGATGTGATACACAAGCTTATCAGGCCGCAACCAACATGTTAAGGAAGCTAACGGTACCAGTTAAAGCAGGTAAAGCAAGTTATATAAACGTGTCACCAGAAATAGATATAGGATAAGGGAATGATTGCTGCGGACATTCGATAAGCAAAACCGACTTTAAAAATGTCAAATTAATGTTCAACAATCGTTTTACTCAGTTTAGCTACATTCGAAGAAAGTTCAACCGTCTCTAGCGGTAATCAGAGACATCAAAAGTCGGTAGTAATTTAGAAAACTGATATCTAGATGCTCTTAGGGTCAACGATCAAGACCATTCGATCGAAAAAGGATATTATACCGCGTTAGTCGACGAACGACCGACTTCAATTAGCGTCTTAATCCAACCTGTGAAATTGGTAGCACAGTGACTGACGGGCGCACGATAGCGCAAAGAACGCGTATTTTGCATCGCAAAAGTGAAAGATAATTATGGGCGGGGGGAGAAGGGAGAAAGGTGGGGTGGGCCGAGCGAAAAGATCGCGGTGGTACAATTAAAACGCGAGGCACTCCTGGGTATCGATAACAACGACAAAAGCACGGACGATTTCACGCAAGCGCGTGTAAAACGCTTCAAACGTTCCGTCTCTCTTAACTTACGTTCGACGCGTGATTATGTTGACCCACCGACTGGCCAAGTCCCTGATGAGGTTGCTGTGGATTGTGACCGGGATGCATGTTCTGGCCTGGCGGCGTCGGCGTTGGGGGCAGTTGCCTTTTGATGTACGCCAGCGAAGCGGGTGTTTGTACTGACATATTGGCGAACGCCAGCATCTCCTCGTAATCGTACTCGCAGAGAATTTTGTTCTCGTTCAGGTAGAATCGATCGCCCACGCAAAACCTGCAAACAGAAACAGCCACTGTCGAAGCTTTGCTGATCGCCCGGACTCGCGAATCGCCACGCCGCGCCGCGCCGCGTTTCCGCGCGATCTGATCATTATCTGCCGGCCGACGCGACGTGCACATTGCCGGCGAAACTGTCATGCTCGTCAATCCGATCCAATGCATGCCCGTTCCGTTTTTTCTCGTTTTATTGCGGTACAGTCTGCCAGCGGGATCCGCACAGTGTGTGTAGTTTAACCCTTACTGCGGGAGACCGCATTATTACAGCCACTTGGCGATTGTGGAAGTCTATGGTCCATGGTTAAGCATTTTTTAGTAGATCTTTCAACAGCAATAGCTTCTGCACCAACAGCCCACCCTCAGTGAAATAATCTTATAATTTCGTTTGGGATTATTGTGTAACCGGAGATTTTTAACCTCCCGTTTGGTACAACAGAATTATTGAACATTGTATTAACACTAGACTTACGGCACCCGTTAGAATGAGGGGTTCGAAAATTTTTAATTTACAATTATTATGATTGTAAAAATATATTTACAGGAAATTTATTTAATACATTTATGCCTTGGAACATATATCAAGGGAACTGGAGAGTTGACATCCTATTACAATTTTATACCAGTTACGTTCTCATTTTTCAAAGATGGGTTTCTATAACAAACCCCCGTATAACGAGATCAAAGATCGTTTAAAAAGGTCGTATATTAATTTTTCATTGCGTTGCGCGGGGTTCTACCGTATTGTTGTGTCAATATGTTAACTCGTCTTTTCAAAAAAATTATTTCGAACATCCTCCTCCCCGCATTCCTCCACAAAGCGATAAAAAAACTGCGTCCACACCTCGCGCACGAGTTAAAGGCAAACTTAAAATGAACACGCGGAGAATTCTTTCAGTAAAACCAACCGACGACGAGCAACCCGTTAAGGGTGGGGATTAGTCGATAATAGGTTGATTGTCACGACGAACAAAATGAAAACAGAGGCACCGAAAAAGAAAGAACTGGAGGGAAAACACTGCCAGGTATGGGGCGGCAACAGGGAGGACGGGCCGCGGATAACGAGCGTATCGCAACGTGTCGGACAAATAATTATTATCGGGCTTCTGTCCGCGAGTGGTCTCACATCCGCTTTGATCCCGGTAGGAAATGCGAGAGCGAAATACGAGAGCGGCAGAGTCTGGTTCGAGGTAGATACTCTCATAATCGTACAGCAAATAGAATTATCGCGTTGCACGCGGCTGTTCCCGGCGAGCATAGCTTATACCGGGTTTCGCTCGTTTCCCCCATTATACGCGTCGTCTGCTAAATGACGTTGTACTCCGATCCTCACCCCTTCACTCTTCCGTCGTTCCATCCGCCTCCCCTCTCTCACCCTTTCTCGCTCGCTCTCTGCTTCTCTCTTCCTCTCTTTCATGATCTGCATCCTTCTTTACCTCGCCGCTCTATCTCGCGCGCTATTCAGCTGACCGTCACCTGCTGATTTCTGGACCCTGTCGACCGGCGCAAGATCTTGCCACGACCGGTCTCTCGCTCTCAAGGTGCTCTCCTTGCCAATTGCCCGTCAGCTAAACCACACAAGGCTATTTACTCTGCCGATCATTCGCGACTGGCTCTTCCGGCGCCTGTTCCCCCCACCGCACACTAGGCCAGACCCAGAGTTGGGCATTAATCGATTAAAATTTTAACCAAGATTGATTGATTAATGTGTACGATTGAAAAATGAACGATCGATTCAATCTATTGATGAACTTAATCGTCAATCGTTGATTAAAAAAAGAAATCATCGAAAAATCGGATTGTTGAAGTTAATCGCCACACGGTCTATCCATAAATTGTAATAAGTAGGCACATAGAAATCGTATTATAGACCAAATGACAATATACCTAAACTCAGTTTACATTTTTTTCAGTATGCATACAGTTTTGATTCCGTATTTCACTTCGAAATTTCAGCAGTTAATCATTGATCAATCATCCGATTGACGATTACAATTGGAAAGAATGTAATCGTTAACCGCAATTAACGACTAAAGTAGGAGTTTAATTGTTAATAGCGATTAACGATTGAAGTGGAAATTTATTCGACAATCGTTGATTAAATTTTTGCCCAACTCTGGCCAGGCCGACGAATTAGCTGTTCGTTTACGGTAAAAATCAACACCCTCATATCTTGGTAATTTCACAGAAATTGGGATACCCCATCGACTTCGATGACTTTCCTTATATACAGTGGCCGGAATTAATATTCGGACGCTCTAAAAAAGACGATAACTTTTTTAATATTGTACTATACGATTTGAACTTTTTTGGGGAAGTTAGAGCAATTAGTTTACTACAGGATGTGAAAAGAAATTTTTTCAAAAATTGCAATAGATCGGAATTGTAGAAAAAATACTAAAAGTTGCATTTTACAATTTTTTTATGTGGGCCTATATTGAAAATTTAAAAAATACGTTTTGTAGATCTGTGTCAATTATATGCACTGTGAAAGTTTCATCGAAATCATTGATGCGGGAAAAAACGACAGGCATTGGAAGATGTAGGAATCCTTAGATTTATTGCATTTAGAGGCCGAAAATCGTGAAAATCTGCAATTTTTACCATCTTTAAACGTTTGTAGCTCATTGCAACATCGACCGATTTTGACGAAATTTTTAGAATACGTGCGAATTTAATTCGCACAGATCTACAAAACGTATTTTTTAAATTTTCGATATAGACCCAAATAAAAAAATTGTAAAATGCAACTTTTAGTATTTTTTCTACTATTCCGATCTATTGCAATTTTTGAAAAAATTTCTTTTCACATCCTGTAGTAAACTAATTGCTGTAACTTCCAAAGAAAGTTCAAATCGTATAGTACAATATTAAAAAATTATCGTCTTTTTTAGAGCGTCCGAATATTAATTTCGGTCACTGTATATATATGTTATTGCCAAATGTTTCATCATCATTCCGACACTGAGGTCAAGTAACATTTTTCAGAGTCATTGAAATCGTCACGAAGTGTCCTTTTCTATATAATATAATCAATTTCCCCAGTATCCGTGATAAAGTATCTAAATATTCATTACCATTTCAACAGTTCAGTCGATACAAAAATAAATTTCGTTTCTTGTTTAGTATAAATGCTTGACTACCAATTTAACCCTTGTGTAGCCAACCGTGTATGCATTTACTGCAGTTCTTTCAACAATTTGTTAAGGTTCCTCTAAAAATATTACAAAATTTTTCTGAATGTCCATCCTTTGCTCACTAAGGTATTAATCTACAGTCTTAAAATGAGAATTTGTGCAAATATGCTAAATACAGAAGGTTTTAAGTAATCTATACATAAAAGTGAAGACAGTCACATTAAACGACAAAGATTGTAAAGAGTCTTTTGTCTGACGTGGATGACAACGGTTGATCGCGTAATAGACGTCGTCACAGTCACCATGAAAATGAAGGCGGAGTCAAAGGCTTAATTACGAACAAATTACGTTCCTCGAAAATATTCGAAATATTCTACCATTTCATAATATCTGGCAGCTTGTTTGCGTGATAAATACTAATGATAGATAGAGAGAGAGAGTCCGAAAGAGTAATATATTTGGATGACAATAAGATCAACTTTCGGGGATTTAACGTTGCAATCCTTGCGACTGCATACCCCTGTCCGTCTGGATCGAAACAGATATTCCTATAATTGCGCGGCGGGCGGCATTATCGCGTTGCACGAGCGCACTTGTACCAGAATTTCTATTATCATCCCGCGAATAATGCCGCGTGGATCCCCAGTCCTTTAATTCCCACGTCCGGTATAGGTGTCTGTCGCGGCACGATACCGACCAGTCATACTCCCAGATTTTCCACTTTCGTTCCCATTTTCATCCTACCCAAACTCGCTCTATGAATGCCTATCTTTCGGTCGTATATATCCTCTGTGCACGGTCGCATCCGTATACGCGATCGTACTAACTACCATAAATGAGCAATTTCATCAACACACTCCCACACCCGCAAGTTTAATGGTGTATTTTATTACAGTACAACAATAAACTCCGCGATGTATTGTCAAACGCTAGGAACGTTGAGGAAACACGCCCGACAAATAAATGAAACTTTTTTTTTTACCGCTCGTTTTATAGTCCGCGCGTTGCAGTTAGCGATCTCAATCTCTTTTTGTAGTTTTGAAATTTTCATAACGCTGAAGATAGTGCAGCGGAGAGTCGGTTGGGGAACCTAGTGGCCGACTTCTCTGAAGAAGATATAAGAGTTCGCCTCACAGTACGAAAAACGTGCTTGCATAATGGAAATGAATATGTTCGAAGAAGTACGCGCAGGTATTATCTTTTTTAATACCTTATCAGACTTTACTAGCTGCCGCGTGGTAATTCCATAGAAATTGGAGGATGAAATGGAATCGGTTCGCGTAATGTTGCGGCGGAATTTTTTGCGACTGTGTTCGGCCATGGAGGCTAAATCCACTTCGTTCGAAGTGGCGGGCGAAATGAGACGCCACTTAAGATCAGTTAAAATAATCTAACCGGTCGGGTCCCGAGAAGAAATGTCGGCGACGCGACGTTGCTGGTGCAACGTACTGAGAGCTGTCTCTCTATATTTCCTGATTGATCATGGGAAAAATTGCGTCGGTTGATGCTCCTTGCGTCGTCGTCGCTCTCGCAATTAGATTGAAGGGGGCGGCTAGGTGTACGCGCGATCCCACAACAACGTCGAGGCTGAAATATTAACTGACCGCGCGCGGCCCGAAGACGAAGAGGCGAGCTGGTCTGTCTCGCTCAGCCGGAGGACTGCGCTGGTTCGCATGGAAAATTTCAATCTAGAAAGGGGCGGGGAGGTCGGAGGAGTGGTCCAGGGACTCGGATAACTCGGTTGAATCTTTAACGAGGATCAACCGGCTTTGCGAAACCCGGAAGAACTCGTGGACGTAGGTAACGGAATCCGAGGAAAAATTGTACGAAGCCCGTGTACCGGGGAAATGGACACTGGAGGAGAGCGGCTTCGAATAAATAAATAAAGTAACCGGTGCCAATGCGTGACCCCATTAGAGTCACTTTACGGGACATGTTCGGCACTGGTGCAGTTGTAACGTTCTCAGAGTAATGCCTTTCCTTGCACCCGGCACCAGCCACCTAAAACATTCACCGGTCCTCTGTGAATCCTTTCTTTGAAGGGACACGGGTTTCTTGTATAAAATTTGCATACGCAGCGGCTGCAACCAGACCAGCGTCCTCTTTCTCCCACTCGCTTTCCCTTTCTCTCTCTCTCTCTCTCTCTCTCTCTCTCTCTCTCTCTCTCTCTCTCTCACTCGCGATCATGGCTCGGGAACGTCACCCGCGCGACGATTCCCGCTTTAATTTCCTTTGGAAGTATTGCGCGGCGAATTTTCTCGATTGCCACCCGTAAAAAGTGAATTAAAAAGGATACCCGAGGCGGGAAGTGCTCGCTGCGCAAATTAGTGAGATACACGCTGAAACAGCGTCGGAATTTCTGACTTTAAGGGGAAAATGCTCGTGAAGAAATTTGTACCCGTGGAATTTACTTATATTGAAAAACATATTTTCACAGATGGATTATACAGTAAAACGTACCAGGAACGCTCAATTAAACTATCTATGCCTGTTAGTGGCATCAATAATAAAATCAATTTATCAGGTATATGCAAAGTTTGTTTTTTCAATCGTTCATGTATAATGGATATATTTATAACGGTTATAATCTTCCGTCATTTTCTGCAATTCCTTGTTCGCTATCGATGTGTCTAAATTACCAACTTCATCGCCGAATGGTGACATACCTTGTAAGTCATGTATAAATGAAAGGAAAGTGACAAAAATCATAGTATTTGGCGGTAGACCTCTGATATTAGTTTTGCACGGCAAATTTGCCAATTTGCAGATCATATTCACCCTTTCGAAAACCAAATTCTCCCGTTTGCAAACCAAATTCACCCTTTTGTAAATTAAGTGTTTCTACAAATTTGCTTCCTCGCATTATCGTGATAAATATATTATAACTGTGGCAATGAACAGAATGAAATCAATAGATAGCTTCTGTTTCTTGCAAGAGGCGCAGAACATTTTTATTTCGCATGAATATCGCTATTATTTTGTATAATTCTCAGAAAACATTGAAGCCTCTACGAACTGGCGACGTTACGTCGGCAAATTCCAATTTGTAGTCGGCGCGCATTAACTGGGCGGTCGTTAAATTTGACCGGACGTCTTCTCGAGAGGATCGAAGAAACGTCGAGGGGACGCGAATTCTGGCATCGGTGCTCGTGTTGGTGAGCTGAAGGGGGCGTCGGTGCATACGACACCCCATCGCGTGTGTTGGTTAGGCGCGAGGCAGAAGGGGCGGGGAGGAAGAGAGAGATATCTAATTGGATCGGTAAATCATCCTCTAACCAGGAGGGTGGTAGGCTAGGCACCGCCACCGGCAACCCTTTATTCCGTGTTATTACAGTCTAAAGTTACCCCGTGTAATTGTTGCTGTTTAATTGCAAACTCTAAGTCGTCGCGTTACACGTCGCGGCGCCCCGCGTATAATTGCCCTCCTCGAATTCGCCCGCTCGTTTTTTACTAGCGAAATAATTGGAAACGATCCCCGGGCTCAACGTGTCTAAATTTGCCGAATGAGGGTCGGTCACCGAATCCCTCACCCCTAATGGGCAGTGTCCTTTTTATAGATTCACGGCAGCCGGCCGTATGTTTGCATTGAACGCGAGTTTAATCATTCGTGAAAGGGGACACTGCGGATCGAACGGTAAAAATATCTGAAAATTGAGTACAGCGCGATCTCGATTATTCGATCATCCGATTTCTGAAGTCTGAAGTGTCTTAGCGTCCTCCAAATTTAATTAAATCAATCTAAGGTAACCACAAGCAACGCTAGTTGATGTACAAATCAATAAAGTAACTCGTTCTATTATACGAACTCCTACATGCCCCTGTTTGGTACGGATAATCGAGGTTTCTCTTGGAAAACGGAAACGTAACGAAATGGGGTAACCAAAATAGTTTATACAGTACATTTTAAGGATGCGAGCAAAGTTCGTAGATGCGATATGCTAGCTTTTATTGAAAACTGTATCTGAAGGATTGAGTGGATTCGCATGTCTGACCATGGCTCGATGTTTCTACTGATGCCAGTAGTCGTGTCAATTAACATTGTTGAGGGAAAACTTGATACTCGCGTCGATGCAATATAAATTGAGATGTTCGACTGAACGACAGACAGATCGCGGCGAGTTGCTATTAACGGTCCCGCAAATAGAAACGATCAGCAATAACCAGACGCATTAGCCAAATGCTATTCAGTTTCACGCGTGCGTCACGCAAGTTTGAAAGGATTTCATTGAGCGACCGGGCGTCACGGGAACAACGGTGTTTCATATTTCCATTCTTTATTACGTTACCCGTCCCAAGGAGGCTTGCAAAGGGTTCCGTAGATTCACGGGCCACTAGGCACGACGGAAAAGAGGGGGGACGGGGGCGTGGGGGAGTGGAACTAATATAAAACTCGTACGGCAATTTTCGAACGGGAAACGGACCAATTGGTATTCCAGATAGTACTTGGTGGTTTCATTAAGCTTCGAAATGGTCAAAGTCGCGGGCACCGCAATAGAAATCGGGTCGAACGAGTCACCGTGAAACTCGAACAGCGCGCCCCGTTTGCCGGTAATCGTTCCCCGAGCAAGGCAATTGTCGGAGCCGTTGGGCCCGGTTCCGAGCGAAAAAGTCTTTTCACCGTGGCCGCCGCAAGAATATCTCGCGCTCCTCTATAGGGGTAAATTACGAGACAAAAGCGGGTCCCGTTGATTCCGTGAAAGTCAGTTGTGACGTCGAATGCGACGATGCCTTGGGCATGCCTGCACACACAGAGAAAAAGAGACAGAGAGAGACAGAGAGAGAGAGAGCGCTGAGCCGCTGCCCGCGCTCGGCGGTCCCCATTGTCGAAGATAGACAATGCCACGCGATAAAAACGTAAAATTGATGCTCTTTTGTTCGCATTGTTTGAGAAGCTGTACAACGTTTGTCGCACGCCTGGACGAGCCACTGTTATTGGCTCCAAACTACATTCTCCTGTTCCGTTCCTTCCCACCGCCCCCGCGATCTCGCTCGCCACTTTGTCTCCCTCTCTCTCTCTCTCTCTCTCTCTCTCTAGTTTGCACCCCTTACCCCTTGCCCAGACCGTTGCCAACCCGCTTTTGCTCGCCGGCAACCCTCGAAACCTTTCGTTTCGTCAATAAGCCCGGTATTGTGTTCCGCCACGGTTCCATAGTTTGGCCGCTTTACATTGACCGCTTCCAAGCAGTCTCTTCCATTTTCAACGCCGTCTGCGCTCCTATCTTTTCGATTTCTTCCCGGCGAAGCCCCCACCAGCCACGCTTCCGCTTTCGACCCCCCCAGTTTTGGTTCTTAACTTGTTAACTCTTTCGCTTTATTTAAGAACGTGCACTTCTGTGCTTCATTATTTTTGTGCCTTTTTTCTTTCATACTAGACCGCGCACTCTCTTCAATTCTATTTACAGTAAATCCTCTATAGACGCAAAAGCCTCGGGGAGGTTCGTTTGCATCGTTCGTAGACGGACACTATCTTTTTGAGCTTCAAAGACCGAGCCGAACGTAGAGAAGGACAGCGCGTGTACAGAGAGACCGCGCGCGGCCGAAGCGACTGCGACTCTCCGCTTCTCTTTCTTTCCCATACGCTGTCCTTCCTTGCGCCCGAAACTTTCATCGTCAAATAAACCACTAAATAGAGTTGAAATTATTTTAATCAGAAAAATGCCTCAAATATATTGGTGAAAGTTTCATAAAAAAAATACGTAATAATAGAACAATTTTTATATTGGTATTACATTGTGAGGACGCGCGGGGCATTTGAACTGTGCCGGCGATCCCAGTGGAGGGGATATTGTTTTTGCGTCCATCGTGTACCACCTTTTTGCGTCTATAGAGGATTTACTGTAGTAGCAAATGCAACAATTTTTTCGACGAGTATATTCGTCATTAGACAAAACAATGCCATCTTCCCATGATGTGTATACTCAAGAGGTGTGCGGGTACCCGGGAATTCCCGAATCCCGATGCCTCGTATCATGTCGGGATGGAATCCCGAGAATGTTCGGGTTTTCCCGAGAATATTCGGGATTCCCGGGATGTTCGGGTTCCCCGTGAATTTTTTCGGGATTTCTGATACTGTACTTTTAATATTGTTTTTTCGTTTTAATTTTAATATTTTTTTATTATCGTGTAAAGGGAAGTCACGCGTACA
>CM052259.1:5257983-5277831 GCA_028455795.1 Lasioglossum marginatum | reverse complement strand
GTACATCATGCCCACGCCGACTGTCTTTTGACCCGCGAACGTGGCCGGGAAAGAGAGAAATGAGAAGAGAGAGGGTGAGAGAAAGATTGGCAAGGATACTGGGGGATATCCGATCGACCGACGTATCGGCGATGGATACGACTTTTTATTCGGTCAATATAAGAGCCACCCTTCCGAGATTACGAAACTGCCCTAACAGCAATATGGGATAACCTAGCGGCCAACCTCGTCCCAGATCGCCGTTGCGTCGCGTCGCGTCGCGTCATCCCGAAATACGTCGCTACGGACAGGGCTGCCGGCTGGTTTAATAAAAATGTCAAATATAAAGTAGCCGGCGGGGACGGACGTTTAGGAAATAAATAAATGTAAGGAGACGGAGAGAGAGCAGGGAAAATTGTCCCCTGGTCGCGAAACGGGATACGAAGTCCGGAGAACAGGCTACTGCAGGAAGAGAAGGGATACACAGGGGTTGGAGGGAAAATATTATTCGAAAGGACGAGACGAAGTTATCCATACGTAAGAGAATGGCATCCATATAATATTACGGATGGGGAAGGGTCAGTGCGTCGCCAAACTGTCCACACGCAGCCTGCATTCTCGAATTTTATCGAATTTTTTTTCACCGTTCTGAACTTCCCGCTGGAACCGGCTGGTTCGGTATTTGCACACGTGGGGAACCGCTCAACTTTCTCCGGGTGGTTCCTTTATAGAGACTTTGGATTAGAGTCCCCATTTATAACATTCCTTGACTCTCGTCCGGTGTTCTAGATTTCCATGGCAAACGGCTAACGCGCAATTAAAAATCGCTTCGCGTTTATCAGGATCCCCAGACATCGGAGGTCGGCTACGTTTTAATTGCGTCCAGCGTCAGAGCAATTAGACTCGCAATTTTACACGTATCCCTTATCCGGCTGAAACTTCATATCTTTTTGCGCCCGAAGAAATTCAACGGTCGAGAGACAAATGCGAGCGCACCTGTTCCGTCGAGTTGAAAGGAAAAGGGGTAACGAAAGAGGAAAAATCGGCGAACGGTGAGAGAACGGTCGGCTTCACGGGGGTGGATGCGACGACGATGCCGACGCCGACGTCGAATCGGTACGCATCCCCTGTCCTCGTTGAGTCACGTTCCGCATCTTTCCGGATGTCCTCTGAGCCGTGGATCGTGGACTCCACAGAGACAAGAAACGAGGAACTAGCCAAGGGTACGCAGGGCGCAGGATAGGGCAAAGTATAGGGTACCAAGCAACGCAGGGCGGCGTGGCGCGGCGCGGCGCATAACACGAGACGGCAGTCACGACTGCAATTTCGGGGTTTAATAATGATCCCAGCCGACGGCTCAAGGCTGTATCCCGTGTCATTATACTGTGAAGTGGAGAGGCTGCTAATTAGTCATTAGCGTAGGAAAAAGACACCTTCAACGGGCTCGGCAGCAGCTACAGGACGGGCAGCAACCCCATCCGACGGTCGGCGGGTGCACAGGTACGGCAAACTTGAGCAAACAGGGTGTAGCTTCTAGCCTACGTCTAATTGGACCCTAGCGACGTAAGTTCTGCTAATTGAGACCAGGCCTGTAACTATCAGCCGCGCGACAAGGGTCTTCGTAAATTCGCCGAGATCGACGTCCTCGGTGTCCCGTGTAACACACCCTCGGCAGCACGAGCACACCAACACGTACGCGCGTGCGTCCACCAAGGCACACACAACACCCACACTTGTCTCCATTGCTACGAGCGGGTTCTTTCTTTTCGTTAACGGGGAACGTTGAACCTTCACCAGCGAGGAAAAAATCCGTACCGCGAGAAGGTGTAGCAACATTCTTCGTTCGGGGAAACCCGTGCGAGACATCCGTTAAATTGAAAGACTCGTTTCGGCCCGTCTCCACAGATTCGCCAGCCGCGAACGAAATTTTCTTCACCCGCGAAATACTTCGTAAACGTTCGAACGGCCGTGCACCACTAATTTGCATCGTGCATCTACGCATATATTTCGTGGTCTAGAAGTTATTAGTCTCGCTCCAGTAAGCGCGATACAGTTTGCAACCTATGACTAATTGGAAGTCGGTAACGTAGCTGCAAGTTTCGCTAATTGAGACGACCAGTTTAGTAACTACTAGAGAGCGCACGAAGGGTGTTCTCGGGGAAAGGAAATTTCTCAAGGAGAATTCGAATCAACCGGCGAGCCTTAATTTCGCCCACTACCTCCATTCGCTGCTACCACCCCCTTCTGCCCTCACCCCCACCCCTCTCCCTCGTTCTCGGTACAACCACGCAGCCACCATCCCCCTTTCTCAGCTGTTCTACTACCCTCCCCGCCATCGACCGCCCGTACACGAGATTAACGTTTAATTAAGCATTGGCGCTTAACTACGGCCCCGCCGTTGATTTCCCGAGTCATAGTTCCCGGAGATATGAAACGAAATCGCCGCTTGATGCGCCCGCTTTCAATCCGAGGCATCCAATTAACCAACGCTAATGGGACGCCTTTGATCCACGCAATTATAAGCCTTGAAATTGCATGGCCAAAAAATTCATTACAGATCCTATCTTTCTCTCCATCTCTTCCTACCCCGTTGCCAACAGGCAAACCTGGAATTCATCAGCTTTCAAGAACGCCTCGATTGACAACAATCGATTGAAATTCAGAAATTCTACTCTACTGCTAGCAGAACTCGTGCCAGATAATAATTATTATGAACATTTTAAAAAATTCGTAAATTTCATTTCGATTGCATTAATAGCGACTCGATTAAATACTATTATTTGACATCATTAACAACTTGAACACACTCTTGTGATGAAACTTTTGAAAAATACACAGAGCATTGTGAGATGAGAAATTAGAAATTTTTCTGAATTTATTTATATCCATTTCTCTTGTCGGCTTCACAATGGCGCCAATCTAGTACAAAAGGATTAATTTACTGAATGTCATACGTAGAAAATTTATGAAATCTTTAATCAGATTCCAGGTGTGAACTAGAAGTTCCCTACTACAATTACAAAATTATTTATTACTTTTGTTTATATAAAATAATTTATAGGCAATTATTTTAATTACAGATAGTAGGGAGGCAACGCGGAAATAACAATTTCTAAAATAATTTCCTTTTTTGTCCCAGTTTTCGTGCTTATCGACCACTATGCGTCACGCTGTTTCCTTGTCGGTGTTTCAATCCTTTGCACCGAGGAATCCCGCGACTCCGTCCACGGAGCCGTGATTCCGCCAGCCGAGAAGAGGGAAACAAATGCAATCAAGCATGTCGACGAGCATCCTTCCGCCACGAAGAAAAAGTCCTCGAAATTTGAGCAGCGCGACGCGACGCGACGTGACGGTGCCGTGTCTCCCGTGGACGCAGGAACATATAAATTTCACAGCGACCGCGTAACGAATCCACGAGGGAAGAAGTGGCATCGGAACGATGGTAGTCTTGGTACGAGGGGTGGGGAAGTGGAGGTGGAGGAGCGAGGAGGAACGATGGCAAAGGACGAAGCCGCGTGAGGTGAATAGAACGGCAAAAGAAGGAGAGAACGAGCTGAAAACAGTGCCGGTGGGAGCGAGAGAAGTCGACGGATAGAAAGGGAGGGCAGAAGGTAGAGCCAAATTTTAATTTCGCCCCTAACAAGGGAAGGCACGGAGTAGGGTGCCCCTCGGCCCCTTCAGGACCACGGTATTCCATCCTTCAGAATCATTATATCGCCAATTAGAAGATAGCAGAGCTCGCCGACGCCTAACAAGCTTCCTGGGGAGACAGATCTACTCTCGATCCTGCCGTTATATGCGCAGGCAACCGTACCGGTGGTGCTGTCTTCGTGCCGAGCTCGTTATAAAATATTCTTCTCCGTGCACGTTCCCGCTCTCGTCCCTTCTTTTCCCGTGCCATCTTCTGACCGCGTCGGATATTTTCGAACCGACGCGACGCGCGACGCGACAATTAGCCGGCAACTAGGCTAACTATTATCGCCGTCGAATATAACCCGCGGAATTCCATCCCCGCCTCTCTGTTTATCCGGCGCGCCGTTATTGAATTAAAGAAACCAGTCCGTACCGAGAGGGTGGAAAATCGCGAAGGGTGGAACAGCGAGGTAATCCAGCGTAGAAGACAGGGGAGAGAGAGAGAGAGAAAAAAAGGGACCGTATTAAACGGCGAATAAATGCCGGCTGAATGCAAAGATTGTCGCGAATTGAAACAGCCTCCATTATGAATTGATAACGCGCCGATCGAATTAAACATTCATTACTGAAGCTTAGTTGTTTCTGAAATCTACTGTACACAGTCTATATGAAGAGAAATAGAACTTTTTACATAGAGTGGGAGACAAAAATATTAAACAAAAATATATAGTTTTAATTTCGAAGAGAAAAGTAGACGCCCCGATTTTTAACTTTTTTGTCTGTGCCTATAACGAAAATTTAAAACATGCTGTTTGTAAATCTACATAAATAATAGATAATTAAAAAAATCAATTGCAAAATTTGTCTCCCAACAGACAGACAGACAGACAGACAAGAAAGCGAGTAATAAAAACGTGGTAAAATGGTAAAAATTGTGACAACGATGAAACTTTCGGACCGTCCTCCCAACTCGAGTATTACAATTTTTTTGAGGTTCCTTGTATTCTAGTTCGCGAAATCTTTGGCATACTTCTCAACGAGCAGGTTGCATCCATGAAACAGTTTCCTGTTTGATGTTGGTCCCATTAAAGTGTTTCTAGAAACGAGTACAATAACGACGACGTATCGAGATGACAGTGTTGCGAATGGTGGAAAAGCGAAATAGAATTGTTCGATGGTACGAAGAATACGGGGATAGATGGTGGGTGGATGCACGTAGATGTCGCCGTCGTGGATAGGGGAGAACAGAATTCAATTTAAACTTATTTTTGTTCCTACGATATCTGAAATGATAAATTTAAATAGGGGAATAAAATATAAAATTGCTTCTGCCAACCGATCACCAACAGCAACGGGGCTCCCCCATTCTTCTTCGAGCGCGTTTCCATGTGTGCAATCTTCTCTGGTCTGCTCGAGGGGTCCGGCGAGGGTAAAGGAAGGAAAAGAATATAAATCCAAAACTAAAGGGGCAATAAAAACAAAATTTTTCTTTCGACGAGGCGAGCCACTCTCCACCGTGCCTTGTTAATTGCCCATCGTTTAATCGCTAACGGCCACAGTTTCTTTCTACGGCTTCTTCTCATCGAGAGATCTGAAGACAGGAATTAAAGGACCGTTGTAATCGAAGTGGGATCGTAAGGGTACTCCAGATCCGATTTCCACAGTATTTCTGCTAACGGATTGAACGGTTCGCTTCCACTCCCTTTCTAGATGCCCGGACGTTTATTAATATCGATCGCGGATTTATTCAGTACGGGAGCGAGCCCTTGCAATCATTGCGGAGCGCGATGTTTACCGTTCCGAGCCGAAGAAAATATTTGCGCTGCAAAACACCCCGGCGAATATTCGGTTCAGAACGGGCGCGGAGAGACCGGATGATACAGAAACGCGTGTTTCGAATTTTGCGATCGCCATTATCGCGGCACGCGGCCAAGATACGCGACACGCGCGCACGCAGCGCATATTTATTAACAAGCTTTCTCCATTGTCGCTCAGAGGACCATTCATTCCGCTCTGGCACCGCAGTAATTAATCACCGATGCGACGATAAAACGTGAAATTAATTACGTCGTACCCGGTAAAGAATAGCGCGTTTGTTGCGAGCGTCTGCGTAATCTCGGCGATCGAGTATTACTCGCGAGTGCGCGCGCGCGTGTCCATGGCTCAAGGATATTGGTATATGCCGACCACTTTAAAAAAGAAAATACAGAAAAAAGAGACGGGGGCGAGGTGCCTGCGAATGAAATCAAGCCCCTTCTTCAATTATCTACCGTTCGAGCAACGGCACGCGAACCGCGAAAATTCCCGTCGAGACGCGACTCGAATCCACCGGACCGGCAGAAAACTCCCTATACCGGGTCGGTTTCGATCCGGTGCGGGCGCGTTAGCGAACCCCTTTTTCCATTCCGCCCATCCCGCTAATCGGAACGACAAGAATGTTATAAAAGAAAGTTCGCCCGGCGCGGCGCTGGGCCGCTTCAAAGTCCTCGGCAGCGTCGAGGTGAAATCGACGCGCGGCGCGGCGGCGCGATACACTTTTCTCGGTAGGCAATATTCATAAATCACCCTTCAGCCCACCCCGGGCATTCTCCTGCCCCTCTTATATACGCTTAGAATAAGCACCCCTTTTCCTGATAGAGGGATGCAGCGCCGGGGTCAACTCCCTACCCCTACCCATCCCGTTCCTCTCCGAGTGGAAGGAACGCCGGGCAAGGGAAAGAGGGACAGAGGAAATGGTTGGCCGGAAAAAGGAAGCTCGAAAGAACGTGGTCGAGGGGTAGAGAAATAGAGAGAAAGGGGCAGGAGTGAAAGAGGAGGAGAGAAAGAGAGAGAGAGAGTCAGGAAACGAACGGCTACTGTGCTGTAGTCGAAGACGGCGTTAGCCCGTGTGCTACGGGACTTGCTGAGAGGGGGTGGCCTCAGATTCTATTAAGATCTCAGTAAGTCTTGTTACACGGAGAGGCCACGCCGCAAATCTCGCAATAAAACAGCCACCGGTATAACACCGATTCGAGCAACCGTCTACCGAGCAACGGGGATCGTCGTCGGCGACGCCGCCCGCCGCCGTCTACGACATCGCTACCGCCTCCTCGTGCGTTGCCAAACACCCTCCGCGGGGGTTTCCATTCTTCCCGTGGATACAGCACGTACACGAGCATCGGAAACGGAAGTCACGGTTAATCCGGGAAGAAAGCTGCCGGCTATCGGTTACACCGTCCTCTCCCACCGATGACTTTAAATCGCTCGGGCTTTGATTTAGGGAGTTTAGGGGTGGCGGTGGCGACACCGCGCCGTCTTCGCGTAACTTCTCAACGAGATTTCGGAACATACATTTCTGTCTTTAACACGTTCACCGCCTCGTCGCATATGGACGACGATAATCTTTGATTAGGACTGGAAATGTATTTCTATTCTGGTATACAGTAGTATCCCGAGTTACATACAAGTCCTCCCGTCTTACGTCATTCACGTAGTTACGTCGCCTGCATTAGCAATAATTGTTACCCCTTTGCTGTCGAAGCTATTTTAACAATAGATTTACGAAGCATTCAAGTGACTATCTTGCATACATTATTTTGTAAAAATAACGAGAATGTGTCTATGCAAATTTTTAGTCTTTTTCAAATAATATGTACACAGAGAAATAAATTTGTTGAATAATTCATCTTTACAATCTCGATGATCCTAAATTTAACCCTCATCCGTCCCTCGTATCAGTTTGACACAGTTTTCTCGAAATAAGTTATATTGTTCTGTTATTTGTAGGTTTTGTCCGAAACTTGGTGACTTTTGTTTTTTTAATGCGAAACATATAACCGCGAAAACCTGAGATGTAAATGTTAACTCATCAATTTGAATGAAAAAAACATGGAAAAGTAACTGTTTGACCTGTTATTTTATCGATGTTTTTTATCACTGGGTTAATTTGACACCGAGGGACAGATTCAGTTCGCGAAATGAGGGACGGATGAGGGTTAAAATATTAGAACCTGCCATCTTGACGATGAACGTAAATCTAGTGTTAACTTCAAAACTTGGATACTTCGTCTGACCTAGAAAATTTCCATTTTACATGATTTTTCATTTTATGAGATTCAGTAATTTTGGCAATTTAGTAATGCAAACATTACTGAGAGATGTAATAATGTAAATAATACACCCACAGTCTAATTATTAATATTAATACATGTCCCAACGTTCATCTACAAAAACAATGCTAAATAGTACCGAGAAAACATTATCCATTCGATAAATAAAGAAATAACAAACACACCAATTTCAATCTCGTTGACGCAGCAACTTTTGAACACTGCAGTGAACACAAAGGAGTAAAAGATCGTTCCCCCCATTTAATGTCAATAACTAAAGTTTTAATCAGGCCCTATAAACTCGGATAAAACAGCGCAGGAAAAAGTAATTGCGTCCATGAAAATCAGTGTATTTACAAAGTTGATTAACGATAAATGGAAAAGCTTTTAGGACACGTTCCGCGAGGAATGGAGAAAAGGCAACGGTGTGTACATTAAGAAACTATCGAGCAGACAATCGAGTACGTTAGTCGAAAACCAGGCAATAAACGAAGCAATAGAACTGCGAAAGATAAGTAAGAAGATCGATGGCGCGAGTACAACCTCGGATTGCAGAACTAAGAACCGCGCGGTATAGGAGATCGAAGGTGGGTTGGCAAACGAGCGAGTGGAGCGAGTGAAGCGAGTGAAGCGAGTAAGCGAGCGAGCCGGAAGAGGAAGGTCGGCCTCCAGGCAAGGGTCCGAAATCAATCAAAACATTAATTGAAAGAGCCGAGAAGACAACGGCGCCCGGTCGGCTAAGGCGGTAGCTACGGATGGTCTTGATAATCGAAAGATATCCTAGCCAATAGCCGGGGCACACCCGACGGGAACGACGGAGCGAGTCAGCGAGCCAGGAATTTTCCTCTTCTGGTTCGTTCTCGTCGGATCGAGATGGTCCGGAAGCGGGGAGGAAAATTCGCGGCACGGAGAAGCGGCGACCCCGCGACGCCGATAGCCGTTCCGTGTCGGGGATCGCCGAACCGGTTAACAATGGGAACAAAGTCTTTTTAGTCCCGTGACACGAAACGGAGCCGTTATTGTTCGCGGGGTTTAGGGCGCGGAAGCTCGTATCCATGGCTCCCGATACGCGAAGATCGTTCGCGAGTTATCAGAGGGGCTTCGGGGGATAGAGGATGGGGAGGAGGCCGCCGAAGAGGAAGTGGGGGTGACCACCAACGGAAAAATTGTTTATCGGACTGCGAGAACCCGATCATTCGGTTCGGTTGATTCAGGTTCGGGGCCATAATATACCACAACCGCCGCTAATAGTACACGGACCGTTAATGAACGCGATCTCTATTCAATTGTGGAGCGGCGTTATTAGTAGAGCGAGCGTAGCCGCTTTATTAATTAATGAATCGATTTTAGTCGGTGGACGGTTAATTATTCAACATCGGTCGTCATCCATGCAACTGCAAATGGTTCTTTAATGATCGTGGGCCCGATGTCGGACGGTGGATAATGATTCGTTCGATCCTCGGCGAAAAATCCTCGAAAAGGATCGTCGGATAGAGGGGTGCGATAAAGCCGCGCGGCAAACTCTGGGTGAAACCACCCTCCTTCTCTGGCCGATATACGCTCTCTCTCCGACGCGCGGCGCGGTTCGGTCTCGAAATCTGCACTCTCTTCGATCGCATAATCAAACCACAACGCGGACGGAAACGAATTAAAGTTCGAGTTAATTATATTCGCGTTCGCGTGCAATCGCAGCCCACCCATTCGGTGGCGGGCAGAGGGCGGCACGCGAAAAATTAGAACAGCCAGACCCGTGGATAACCTCCCAGCCGCTGACGGGGCCGGGAGGGTGGAAAATTTGTGGCCTCTCTCTCGCGATGTACGTTGAGTGGCCACGCGTTCGGAACGAGAGGGTTTTCCGAAAAATTCTTTTAAATGGAATATTGGGGGCCGACGCCCAGAAGGACGCGGCACTGCCACCTGGCGGAGTGCCCAAGGACCCGCGGGAAGCTTCAATCGCCGTAAAAGCAACGCCTCTGTATAGGAAAGGGAGGCACGGAGAACGGCGAGGGGTCAGAAGTTAACTTAGAAGCTCGCGGGTGGATTGCTCGAACTGGACGAGGATGGAGATAGACTGGTAACCGAGGGGAGGGCGGCCGAGCACGGGAAAGAGAGGGAGCGCGCAGAGCGAGAAAAGGAGAGGCAAACTGGTAGGATGCGAGAGGAGAGGACGAAAAAAGGATAGCGTGAGATGGTCAGTCCCGGAGATACACGTTCGACCGGTGCGCCCGACTTAAGAGGATTACATTTGATATTTCGATCGGGCAAAGTGGCTTTTTATTGGACATTCGCCTCGGAATTATCGCTGACGCGTGTCGAAAGACATTACGCGCACCCGGTATTATTAAATTATATCACCACTGCGTTGCCCTATAATTTCCTGACCGCTGCCGACAGATACCTCGCGAAAACGTATCATCCTGTCACGAACGCCTCCGAAACGGGCAACCGCCGCGGCGAGGAGAGCGTGTACGTCTCGGCCGGGCTATACGGGAATTTGTAAGCGACGCGTGAAAAAGATCAGGCGAACGTTAATGGCTTCATTATCTTGTTTCAGCGGGTAAACGGGAACGCTGAGCCGAGGCTCTATTCAATTTTCCATTGGGGGCGGGAGGGAGAAGCGAGGAAGGAGCGAGGAAAGAGCGTGCCGCAGCAGCCACACCGAAAGACGACAATTGGCCTAAATCGCTCCTACCCGGCAGACTGTAAACGGTGGGCGGCAGAAACATCGGTAGCGCGACACAACGCGCCACTCCGCGTCACGGTCATACTTCTGCTTTTAGCCAGAGCTAATTAGCCGCACCAATTTGTCGGCGTAAAATAAACGTTTGCCCCCCATCCCCTCACGGTCGTCTCTCCCTCGTTCCAGTTTTCTCAATTTACTTGTGAGCCGCGCGCGAACGGCATACCTACACACAGAGAGAGAGAGGCCCGCGTCTGCAACGTTCAAAAACTCCCTCGGCTCCGTCCCCGCACCATCAAAACCCCATCGTTTCGTGCGACCGTCTGCCGGTTCGCGGACTTCAAACGAAATAATTAAGTCACTTCGTTCGAGCGGCCGGCTAACGAGACCGCCGCTACGAAAACTACCGCCAATTATTGAAATTCAAACGACCAGATACTCTCTTGCGTCACTAACCTGATGGGACGCGGTCAATGAACATCCCTCGATATCCGGTCGCGATAGATCATAATGAATGCACGAAGAGAAAGGCAGAGCACAGCGCAGATATTAAGATACTAAATACCGCGCGTAATTGTGTTGGTGCTGCCGATCCAATGGACTTAGTACCGATACTGGTGGAGAGAAATGTAACTTTTGGATCACGTGGCAGCCTCTGGAGAATTCTGTGAATGTCGTTGTCTTTGAATTTTTGGACGGCTCGGTTATACTCGAAAAATTTCAGCGTCTCGGTGATACCATTAGTAGGGGCCTTAACGATCGTAATTTATTCTTACGTACTTTCGTTTAACGAGATTTTTATTTTTACTTCGAACCTGATAGAATACTGGATCGAACAAACAAAGTTCTGGTTGACTCTAGGTCCTGTAAATTGGCTCATGCAAATTTCTATTTGCATAAACATCCGCTGTATACTTATAAACTGTGTACGGTAGGATTCAAAGGATTTGAATATTCCATGGAATTCACTTAACGTATTAACTTTCGTGACAGTACCCGCTTCTTGAACCTGTAATATTCTTACGAACAGTGGATAAATATATGGGCTTTAATATATCACTTTAAAGATTGTTCTTAGAATTAAAAACGAAATGATGGCACTAACGTTCGAGAAAATTGCAAGTATAAAGAGACTTTAAGAAACGAATAAAGAATTATGATCAATATGTTCGTCGACCAAATTTCTAAATATAAATTACTCCAATTTGTTAGAAAGTTTTACATATCCGTGATGGACTGACTCGCAACTGATACTTTTGGACCCACCGTCCAAGCCGATTAAAACGGACACGCTGCGGCTGATTATGAACGACAGCAATATGATACGCGTTACGACCACGATGCTCGAATTTCAATCCTTAATTAAAAATTCCCGCCCGAGCAACACGGCAACGCAGTCGGAGTCACCTGGTAGCGCGAAAGACAACGAAACAACGTAACAGCATTTCACGGGATGCAGATTAAGTTCGCTTCTACGGAATCCGTATCGCTAACGGCAACCATACGATCGCGTCAGCTACTGCTGACAAGGACGGAATCGGTAGGTGAGAACAAATTAGATGAAAGAAGCTCGCCTCCGCGAGTTCGGCGATTATCCATCTCTTTAGGGAATATGTTCGTCATTAGCTACGATTCGAAAGGCGGATTACACGGAATTTTATAATTATTTTCGGAGTGACGCGGATTGAGCGGGAACGGAAAAGCGAAGAGCGCTCGCGCGGTGCTGTCAGCGCACCGGCGAGGGTGAAAGTGGTTTTTCGCGAAAGCTCGCCGTTAAATTGAACATGTGATTGCGTTCGAGTAGGGACGCGCGGTCGAATTGGTGAAATTTCAATTACACGTCGCATTACGAATTCTTCCATTATTATCCGCCCAGGCACCACGTCGATTTTCTCCAATTAAAGTGATCATCTCCGGACTCGAATTGCGCGTCACAGATGGAATACGCCTATCAAGTTTCACAAAATTAATCTGCCAAATGCGACATACCGCTGCTCGCCGCTAACCGGATCATTCGGAACGTACGCACCGCATAATAATAGCTGACATTTACCTGAGAACCTCCGAAACGCTAGAGAATTTCTGCAAACACCCCTTCCGCAACGCGCCGTGCTCAGATGATTGGTGTCACGTATCTATCACTACACCACAGAACAATGTTCACTTGCGTGTGACAACCGCGTTAAATGCTTTACGAGCCAACAGAGTTGTAGAATAAATAAGATCCAACTATATTTGTATACATGTATCGTCAATAGGAATCGTTTGCGACTTTGATCACGAGCAATTACACCAAACGTGAAGACACGGGCGTTTCGGACTTCGCGAAGCTATCTATGAACGTACCATTAACGAGAGAATCCCGAAACCGCCAGACCGGCGGTCGGTTGTAAACTGCCGAGTACCGCGTGCGACCGCGGCACGCCACCGAGAGTAATAAATCCCCACCACTCGGCCGAGTTACCCCTCCAGCCTTCCCACTCCCGACCAGCCGTTCCCACCACCGCGAAGGTGTCGCTGCCCCTGCGCCGCTGATCCGTCTCCCTTCTCTTAGCGATTGCTATTCCCCTTCCCACCCGTCGCGCTCGATCGTCATCGCACCCGTATCCGAACTCAAGGAACTCGCGCCGGCCGAAACCCGTATTTACACCCGCCATCGAACTCGGAACCCACACACGCCGCCCCACTACCGTCGGCTGCTTATTGTCGAACCATTCGCGCCACCGCACGATTTAACTGCGAGCGGAATTCTCCGCGACGCGGAAGCGGTGATTCTCGCGCATCGAACCGATTAAGACGACACGATTAATTACGGCAGAGCGCGCGGATCGCCGCGATGGCCGGCCGTGCATTTCATCGATCTGAGGCAAGCCGGTTCAATTGAACCAAAACAAGGGGTTGCGATGATACAAAGCCCATAGCATGTGTACACGAGGATGAATACAATGAAAAGGAGGTTGCCGCGGAAGTTCGAGAGTGAATAGGACACCTCGATATTTCATTTATACGCGCCCAGCGCATCGAGTTAATTAAAGTCTAATAAACAGGGGAAATCAAGAGAAGATATGTATCGCGCACGGAAAGGAGACACAGCGGCGCGATACGAATATTACGTTCATACACGATTTAATTAATGTGCGAGCATCCGTCGTGGGAGTAAGAGAAATATCTTTAATTACCGTCCTTTTACGGGAAAGCTAACAAAGGGATTGCTTTGTATTGAATAGAAGCGTGCGCGCGGCCTCGACAAGAGAAACACATAGTATGTAGTAGGGGATTGAAGACCAAGAGAGAATGAGCGTGAGAGAAAAAGTGAGAACGGCGGAGGTAGGGTGAAGGAAAAGCGACGCCGTGGATCGCAACTCGAGTCGAGACATAGCGACGGAGGATTAACCACCGAAGCGGCGTGCTCGCATCGTAGCATTCCACCCCTAAAATCACCCCTGCGAACCCTGCCATTCCAGGACGCGCGAGGCGAACGCGGGGATGGCATCCCTACTATATGTCCGGTTCTCCCGGCGGGAGACGCGTCTACCACCCCTACCAGGCCACACCTCCCATTACAAAAATTACACTGGTCGCTGATTTAGTGTTCTGCGCCGGTTCTTCGCGGGGAGGCCGCGGGGCGAAGGAGGCACGGCCGTTCGGGGGCCACCGTGGCAAGCGCGAGGGTGCCTGCCTCGCAGCCCGCCTCAGGGTGGGGACGTAAGTAATGAAAGGGTTGCCGCCAGCTTCGAGAATCACGGAATCATTCGCCAGATTAAATTAGAAAGGCTACGACCTTTTTTTCCCCACTCCCACGCCATCCACACCTATGAGCCACCCGACGAAATGGATTAGGCTATGTTTACTGCCCCGGCATCGGTGATGCTTTCGTTTAATTACCAACTGATTTATGGCCGACCGCTGATTAAATCAGGGAAAAGGAGTGGATTAATCCCGCTATAATGACACTCTCGTGGACTTACACGATCCGCCGATATACTTTCCGCGATCCGCTCAACCTACAACCTCCCGTTCACCACCCTTCCGTACCCGGTCACCCACTCGACCAACCCGTCAACCGCGATCGCCGCGCGGCTAAATTTAACGTCCGCCAAGTTTCCGGTTCGCGGGAAACGCGCCGGTCTATTTTTCGGATCGGGATTTCGATGCAACGGTTTACAGTCCGCTTCCACCCTTTTTCACGCTCCTCCACTCAGCCTCGTGCCTCCCCTTCCTTCTATTTCCCGCGGACGAAATGAAATTGGGCCGATTGCTAGGTTTCATTTTTCAAAACCATTTAATATTTTTAATTTATTTTCTCTTTGAAGCATTGTCAAAGGTGTGTTTCGTTTCCATCAGCCTGGCCGACAATAACAGATCCAGACGCTTCCCATTCGAAAATGAGTTTTCGTTAAACCATCGAAAGAGGATGGCCGTTTGGGGACGCGTTGTAGAAAACTGTCGTTAGGGATTGGAATCGTTTCCGACCGATTAAAATTCTTACACCTGCCACGTGACAATGTTCAGTTCCGGGTTCTGGAAAGTTATGCATTCGACGATTTCGAGTGTAAGTTTCACGATGTCAAATGGATCTAAGATCGAGCGGAGAGGGGTAAAGAGACCATAGAAGGAACAGGAGAGAGGAGAATCGGGGAAAGGTGGGAAGAGAATGCACGGGATAGAGGAAACAGAAGAAGGGTGGGGGAGAGCAGGGAAGATGGGGAGGGTACTAATCACTTCTAGGGAGTTTAATGGAGGTTTTCTGTACGCCGTCTACTTTGTCCACGACTTATACTACTTCGAACCGGTTGGAAGTAGAGTATTTGGGAGAAAAAGCAGCCGGAGAGTAGCGTTACGTGTATTAAGCTAAACGGCTCTCGGGGTCGGCTACCCGCTTGCCTGCTCGCGCGCCTGCACCTAGCCGAGCTCTTGTCTCCCGAAGAAACGTTCCGTGTCGATGCCGAAATAAATTCTACGCTCGCCACCGACCTACCTCATTCCATTCGATGCTGGCAGGCTAAAGGAAGGGGGGCACGAGCCATTCGAGCTTCACCCCGAACGGATTTATTTAGCGTTCGTTAATTAAGAGCTCGCACGGTTTCAACTTCTAAATTCGATCGAGCTTTTCTTCGATAAAACCTAAATTTACCGTAGTCACGCGATCGACCATTCGTTCCCTATAATTGCCACGATGCGCGGCCCGAAACGAAAACACAATTCAATGTCCGTTTCCGTTAACGGGCCCTGTTACAGTGATTATTTGGCCGGTCCAAATGAGCGTCCGAAAGTTTCATCGGACCGGCCAACTTATTGAATTTCGCTGTCAGTCAACCGCCCTGGGCGTAGAAGGAACACTCAAAATGTATCGGGTGGACCGTTCAACTTATCCCTCCGAAATAAAACAGCATGCTTTCGCTGAAATCGTAGAATAACATGGCAAGTGTTCCAAAACGTTTGGAAATTTGTAAAATAGGTTGTACTTCATTTTACTCCTAAGAATTTTTTAGCTAGCGAAATCAATGATTCCTATATTCCAGTTGTTGTCAAATAATATATGAAATAGCAATTCGCATAAATACTTGCAGCCTAGTTACATAATTAGTTGATTAAAATTTCAATTTTTCACCAAAGGGATCAAAACACAATATGTTACATTAAAATATAGTGCGGCATTAACTGAAATATGTATTCGAGGATTTCTGCGTAATAATGTGAAAGAGTTAAATCGGAATAAGCCGCGTAACGGAAGCGGCCGTTGAATTCGGCGAAATTCGCCGGGCAAGTTTTTCCCGTCGACCGATATTGATATCCGGGGCTATCCCTCTCGACGAGTAAACGGACAAAACACGCGTGACGAGACGTCCGGGCTCTGTTTTCCAAGTTTCTCGAACAAGTGCATACTCCTGTCTCGGTTCGAGTGTGCGGGCTAGTCTTCCAATACGGCTGAAGCCCGCGCGTGTTCGCGCTCCGTGGATTTATTATGCATGGACCTGATGTATCGGACATCGGCCGGACAGCTACGTGGAGCCTGTAGCTCGCCGACGCGTGTGTCCGTGTGTTAGTGCCGCTCAAGTGGCGCTGCCCATCAAGGGAGGTAGACGTTATTCTCAAGAGTGGACCGGGAAAGGACGACTGCGATGGATAAGAAGAAAGACGGTGAGACTTGGTGGGAGTAGATGAGAGTAGCCGGACCAACCTCCTCCGTCTAACGGTCCAGCCTCAGACCCTCTTTTCCCGATCCGTCGTTCACCATCTCGTTTCCTCGTCCCGAGGCAAGTTTCTGTCCACCTCGACGATCCTATCCACCGGCAATACGCGAAGGGATCCGCGCACGCAAATAGGCGATCGCCGATACTTACGGGGCACTCGGTCGATATCGAATACCTGGCTAAAACTGCCTCTATCTATACTATTATTTTTAAAACGATTTACGGTAATGCAATTCCTTGTTCTACCAACAGCAAACCATTTTGTACGCAACTATAACAAATAACTTTTCCAATCATCTTAATGTTAACGGAATAGTACATTAATGATAAGTGAGCATCTTTAACCCCTTGCCGTACCTTTTCTTTTACAGTTACAGTGATTAGAACGTCTTCATGCACAAAAATGTCGTAGAAGGGAAAAGAAATTGTATATTCTTTTGTGTGGCTACATTTATTTTAATGCTTAAATATTGATTACAAACGAATCAAATTTGATTTCATCGAAAATGAAACGCGCAACGTTCATTTTTGTTAGATTTTCTTAAAAACCTTCATCACGAGTCTGGCTCGGCAAAGTACGGCAAGGGGTTAATGTCAAGACTACATTTCGTTATTAATTTTAACCTTTCGTTTAATTTTTGATCATTTAACCTTTAACTAAATGTTGCTAGATTTATCAATTCGGCAAGGATCAATATTCAGTGAATCAAATTTTTGCATTTTTAAATTCTCCATCACATTTAAGAATTAAAAATTTCAAGAGTAAATATAATTTAGTTTATTTAGAGGAAATATTTAAGTTGAGGATTTTCTATTCTCCTCTTGGTAGTATTAGTAATATGTAACATTCATATTATTATATTATACTGAGAATTGCATACTGGAACAGAACAGGCTAATACCAGATTGTAAACAAGCTCATCTGTACATCATATGAACTTGTAAAATACAATATATATTGAAATGTTATTGAATTTCATTTCAAATGTCACTTATTTAAAAAATATAATGTTACGTGATTGTATTTTCTTTTTTCTACAACTCGTTAGTAACTTCACAAAAAAACACCGTAACTATACAAGATTTAGAAAACAGGAATCGTAGAACATTGGAAATATGTGCAAAACTATTTTCGATACGATGATAGCCATACAAATTGGGTTCTGTGAAATTGGATGAATTCCGTGGGTGTAGAGGTTAAGAGAAATATCGTGTATTCTATCGTCTGTACTCGATTTTGTCATGACCACGCGTATATTGGAACTTCTTTCTAAAAATCATCACTTTATTATATTTTATTTTTTCTTCAATTAAATGTAAAATATTAAACAGCAAAAAGTTTTTTTCGGTAAACAGCAATCCAATATACCTCTTGTAATTTCAAAGAATTTAAGAACATTGATGTATTATTTTCATCTTATTGAAAGTACTACAGAATCAATGATATTTCCATTTGACTCTTCTTTCCCACATTTGCACAAACAATTTATATTTCGCAAAGAATCCATAGTGACAAGACTTTATTTTTAAAAATTCTCCGTTCTGTTCCGATCTTCTCAATCACCATTCTCGCCCGTCCACTTAATTACTCGTTAATCGCTTCCGCGAATGTTGTTTCCGTCTTTAATCCGATCAGAGACCGTTTCGCCTCGACCGCGGCCGTCTGTCTGCTCGACGTTATTAACAGTCGCCGCGCATGTATTTTTACTCCCGAACCGGTCGACCTTCTCAAAAATGCCAACTCGTTTACATCACCGCCGGAAAAATATTTGTATACCAATTCTCTGTCTCTTTCTCCCGCTTTGTGGAGTGCGTGGCACAGTGGCAGTCGATGCGATCTCCTAGCACACAGCGGCCGCCGTCCCTGTTACCGACCAACCACGTGGAATATCGTACCTTTGCTCTGGCAAATATTTTTTCGAGCGTGAACTCGAAAAACAACCGGTCGGTGTTTCGGCTATTAAATCGAACAACAGGATAAAGGGAGTGGACGAATCGAGAGAAAGTATAACCGATCGATCGGCCGCGGCCGTTGAACGGGTCTGGATAGCATAATACATCGGCATGCTGATGCGCGTTGCGGATTTTGGAAGGACGCAGCCTGATGGCATCGATGCTAGTGTGGCACAGATACCGAGAGCTTTTCTGGAAGAGCAGGGGTCCATTAGCCGACTCGCCTGTCTTCTGAGTCCATTACAAGATGAGCCACCATCCCTCCGAGCCTCCTGCCCTCCGCTTCCAACTTACTCAACGATACGATGCGATCTATACCCACCGTATAGATACGTTTCTTCATCCCACTCTACTCTTCTTCTTCTCCGTCTCTCTGCTTCTCACAATTCTACCAGCACCGCCATCACCACCACCACCGCACTTCTCTTACCTTTGATATCCCTCCCGCGCAGCCTGCTTCTCGATTCTCCTTGTCCGGCCTCTTAATCCTTTTCCCTGCGAATAGATTGCAGCGTAGAAGGCGTCGAGGCAGTGTCTCGTATAGGCTTGTAATTACGGTACCTTTTTGCTTGATCGAATGTCAGAGACGATATGGGTCTCGGACTATGCTCTCTCCTTATTCGCAAGATGTCTCGCCACCACCGGACAGACTAGCATGGGACGAGTACTCTCTCTCGCTCTCGTGGTATCGAGATAAAAATCTCGCCGAGGCTAATCGCATTTTTCAGTCGACTTCACGCGTTCAGGAAAGGGGAGTGTACTCGATTAGGGAGTAACTGTCGTAGACCGAACGGTCTACGGTGCAGAAGACAATTTTGAATAGCAGAACTCGACACCACGGATACGAATGCATAAGCGTCGCCGTGGTTAATCGTTGCTTTTTCTCCATGGAGGACCGGGTCGCCCTAAATCATCGCGCGACTGAAAACGGATCAGAGGATTACGCCTCGAACCTCGTATACATATACGTGGGAATGTCCTCGGTGAAACGAGACGCGCTCGAAGCCGCCTCTCGTCCTCTCCCTTTTCACGCATTATTCGCCATAAAGTATGTACAAAAGAAGAGGAGTCGGACAAGCCGGATCGTGCCACATCGGCCGTACTTATACCTAGAGCGCCATGGCTGCTGCGACGTTCCTTGATTTATTCACCCTCTGAATTTTTTACCGTGCCAACCTTTACCGGGCCTCTGCGGACTTCGCTGCCCCAAACGAACACGTATATCCTTCCAGTTGCTTCGGACACGATGTATTACCAAGCTCTGCCGTGGCTCACTCGTTTTCTCTCTCTCTCTCTCTCTCTCTCTCTCTCTCTCTCTCTC